>APFE031007489.1:0-29239 GCA_000404065.3 Pinus taeda | reverse complement strand
ATCTTCTTGGCTGTTGATGCCCATTGCCAAGAAGTGATCCATCCAAGATGAATCTTTGTTCTTGCAGGGTGTTTGTTTCTGAAGCATCTGTGTGAAGAATGATTGGTTTTATGACAGTGCTTAGATGGATGAAGATCAAAACAATGATCTTTCAAATGGCCAACTCGGTCACAGTGTTGGCATTTTACATTCTGTTGTTGTTGTTGTTGTTGCTGTGGAAGAGGGGCAGAGTCCGGAACAGCTGAAGTTGAACTGTCATGATGAGCAAGTGAACTGTCATGAATGAATCCAGCACTCTGAAACTGAATGGGCTTTGAGTAGTCTGGAATATGAAAGGACAAGTCCTTGTCATATCCAAGACCAGTTATGTGCTTCTTGTGGACAAGATGTTCCCAAGGTCTGATGATGGGCTTGGAAAGTGCAGACAAAGTTTCTGCATCTGCATGTACAATTATTGCTTTATTTGAATGAACGGTAACATTATTGACTTGCTCCTGATGGGTAGTTGTCTCAATGTTCTGAATAAAAACAAGTTCAGAATGATGTCTATTTTGATGTAGCTCTTCTTGCTGTAGCTGTGATTCAAGCTGCAAAAAATCGATCTTTTCCTGTGCATATTGTAAAGATTTTTGAATATCTCTGAGAGTATTTTTGTTGACTTTAACTGTACTTCCATCAGTAGATAAGATTAGAGTGCTTAATAACTCTAATAATCCATGATTTTTCTCCATTATTCAGACAATCAAATCAACAATGTATTTGTAAAAACAATCAAATGACCAAAAATGCACTCCCCTTTTTTTTTTACTACACAGAAAATTAGTCCACTAGACAGTCACTTAACTGAATGTATACACCCGAAATATAAGTGTTTCTGCGGAATTTTGTTGAGCTCAAAAATAGTGCCGAGGAGATAGCGTTCTATCCAACAGAACAACGTTCAGTTTTTAAATAACACACATGATTTTAATCTTCAACATATTTGTATAACACGACCACACTGCTCCAAATCTCGTTCGTTGTTCTGCAAATCTCATACACGATGATTACATCCAGCTGCTTTACAACAATGGGGTATCAAATAAAGGAAACCCGCAATGTTGTTACTCTTCTCTATTTTGATCAATGATATTTTTTTGAACATTCCAACGCATAGTAGACTAAGTCCATTGTACATAGCAGATTCATGTTTACAGCCTTCAACTCAAAACAGGAGTAACGCAATCCATTACACGGTCTTTCCGCAAAACTTTAACACTCAAAACAGATTTTATAGCTCGGGATTTTGATCAAAGCACATTCCAAAATTGAATTGAAATGACCATTGCACTATCTCCAAATTGTTCAACGTTAAACACAGAATGGAATACACTGTCCAGCACCACAATCCAGTAGAAAGCGTTCATATACATTGAATGGCATAGAAATGAATACAACCTTCAACTCAAAACAGGAGTAACGCAACCCATTACACGGTCTTTCCGCAGAACTTTAACAATCAAAACAGATTCTATAGCTCGAGATTTTGATCAATGCACACTCCAGAATTGAATTTTTTTTTAACACATCTGTTGACTGATGAGGGCAAGACTCACAATAGCAGAAGCATTTATAACCCGAATATTAATGGAATTTTAACGAGAGCGATACTATGCACACTCAGTAATAGTAGAAAATTCAGCGCCATTGCTGGTCTTGTTTTAACAAGAATGGAGATATATACAAGTGCCTAGATGCGAAAACAGGGCTGAGACCTCAAGAATGGTATCAATCTGCAACATTTATTCGGTACCAACTGATCGAAATTGTCTCTCTTTGGGCATGTTTTTGATGCTCGAAACAATTGCTAGTCCATAAATTGAGATGATAAAAACATGCGCGAATTGCGGTAGAATGTTAAAACATGTTGCTGCTGCTACTGAAATGTCGTCGGCACCATTACAAGGAAGATACCTTACTTTTATTTGTTAGACTTGTTCATGGTGGTCACGCGTCTCATAAACGGATGAAAAGTAGAAGAAATGAAGATGCCAACACAGTTGCTTTACGAGCGCAAGTGAAAACATTTTGCAACGAGAATCAATTGAATGAGGCTTTGAAGATGATGGAGGGCACGGGCATTGCTATTGACTTTGATACCTAATCTGCCCTGAGTGTGCCGTGTGAATGCTGATTTTCTGAAGAGAACACCGCCTCTCGTGAAATCGAGACTCTGTCGCAGCGCTGTCTTGAATTGCTGAGCGGTGGAATTTGAGTTGGAGGTGTAAAAGAAACGTTTGGGCCGATGTCAAGTTACACAAGGATGGCAGATCAGGCACCAATATTATGAAAAATTGTTGGAGACCAGAACGTGTATGCATGGGAAGGAAAAACCGACCACAGCATCAGAATCCAAAACAAGAACTCAAGAGGCTTCGGAGAATACTAATGGCTACCAATTATGGAACATTCCGGCGGATACACAACCTCCCAAAACAAATGGTTCAGATATTCGTTACTCTTCTTCAAAATAATTCGTCAAGTTTTTTTTTTTTTGAGAAGGAATCCAACCCTGACAGTCCCGATATGTGGGATATATCGACACTTTAAAAGCAATCTATTAAACACTGAATCCCACGGTGATATGGAGGCAGCGTGGCAGACGGAGGACTAAGGTAAGCGCGCAGTGAAATTACATGTATAGCATGTCAGGCCATAGGTTACAAAATACGGTTGTTAACCAATGGAATAACTTAACTGTGTGGAGTATGGGGAAGCGTATGGTTAACGCATATGGAGAGCGGTTACAGATTCCGCTGGTTATTACAAATTCAGAGCTAGAAATGGCAGTATGGAGACAGTGTTATTATGGAGACAGTGTTAACGTATGAAGTCTGCCTATGCAACGTTTTGTATATGGATTGTCTGGCAGTGCAACATGTGCCTCAAATTTGGGCGCATTAATTTCCCAAGATTTTTGTACACATAATTGAAAGTAACGTTTCATGCAAATCAATCATCACAAATATGAAACGCATAGTTGAACCAATGAACCAGCACTCACACCACACTACAGACTTACCAGTTTTCCATCTTGAATGTTATTGTGAATTCTGCAAACGACTGCTCCATCATCGATATTGTCAGTTGGAGAGTAGATGTACCAGGAGGAGAAATTTCTGTAACGCACGAATCGGGTTATTACTGTTTAGATTTCTGAATCAGCGCTCTACAAGACCGCTTTTGACTATACAGTCTCCATTATGACTGTAAGATTATATCGAGTCAAGCATATTCCAAATACCGGTCTACAGGACGAGGTCAGAGACCACGCAGCTGTTATGGCCACTCAATTTGTCAGATGCTGCTACCAGCAAATGAGAGACTCCGCCGGAGTGCGATATTCAACAATTGTCCGAGATCACATGCTACAGGATCTGCGTATACTTCGCTGCAACATGCCAACGGTAAGAGAGAGAGAGTGCCAAAGTGCACAACCTTCAATTCAGGGTTTGTAACAGGAGTTCGACGCATACCATGACCATCAAGGTTTCAATACACAGAGATGCATAAGTGAAGACATTTCAGAGTTACACATAAAGAATTCATCAGAGGATTAATGCATTATTCAAAAGCATAGGTGGTGCAACAGTCAATGTACAGAGAGATGTATAAGCGATGTGCAACTCAGAATATAGTCGTCAGAAAGGAGTTAAAAACACCATTTTTAATATTTATCTGAGAGAAGGAAAAGACAAATGTGAATTACACAGAGAGACATAGATGAGAAACTTTTTGTATTCTCATGAACTACACTCAGACTTCAATCTCAATGAGCAATATGAATATCCTAACAAATGATCACAAACCCACAAGCTTCATTAAGACATAGAAGCGTTGGTTTACACAGGCCACAAAAACAAGTGACTTACACAATATTGAGAAGGTTATGAACGTACCAGCTCTGATACCATGTTAAACACACATGGGAGCAAGAACAATATGAAAGATGAAACATGCAAGTACAATTTTTATTAACAAGAGATATACATTCATAGTACATTATGTGACCGTTGGGTTCCACATCCCAAGGTCTCTTGGACTACTTTGTCTATTCAGCTTCCACACTAACCCATTGAGGATTAGGTGTCCAACATAAACACATGAAAAGTTAATTATTTTGCCTTCCAACAATATACCCATGTCTTCCTTGAGAAATTATCAATAGATGTAACAAGATGTGTTGCCCTAATTGGAGACTGCACACTGAGAACCAACTAAATCAATATGCACCAGCTCCAAATGTGCTACAGATCTACTTGATCCGTCCCTTAGGAATTCACACGTGCATTCACCCTTTTGTACTACAAACAAACTGTAAACCATCTACCATATGAAGTCCTTCTGTAATTTAGAGCTTCAAAATTTGATCATTCAAATGACCATAATTTTGATGCCATAATTTCAAAAATTTCTTGAAATAAACTATGTAAAATCTTTTGAAAAGTCCAGCATTTTGAGTGGACGGACAATAAAAGCTAAAGTATTACAAAAGAGTGCTAATGAATAGATTTATATGGTAAAGTCTGGAGAAAGCAGTTGAAAAATTAAGTGTTGTTGTAAATGAATATTAAAATAAATAACGTTAAATATTAAAAATAATAAACTAGTTGTTCTGAGTGCAAGAAAGCTTTTAACTAACCAATTTAGCCATTGTGAAAACGCAAAAGCTTTAATTAGTTAATATTGAAAGAAAACAAATTAAGCATGTGAATACTGGGATACCCCACATTTGTATGGGATTTTTTGTTGCCAAATGAGCAAAGAAAATCCTACTCACACATTTGGATACCACCTTATACTTTTATCTTATCATGTATACTTTTATCACAAGAGATCTCCATCATAATATATATTAAAATTAATAAATTAGTTGTGATGAGAGCAAGAAAGCTTTTAATTAACCAACTTAGCAATTGTGAAAACACAAAAGCTTTAACTCATAAATATTGAAAGGAAAAAAACAAATTAGGCCCGTGATTACCTCATGGTTGTATGGGATTTTTTGTTGCAAAGAAACTATGTAATCCTACTCACAAATTTGGCTACCACCTTATACTTTTATCTTATCACAAGAGATCTCCATCATAATAATTCCTTGCCCCTCTACTTCATAACCTCAATCGTCTCCAAGTATGCATTTCTAACCTTCTTCTATGCATTCAAATTTTGTCGACCACTCTCCTTTGGAAGGGCATGTGTTTTGATTCTTGAACACCCTAGATCTATATAAGAGACAAAGCATTTAATAATGCAACATGCAAATAGGGAAGAAACAAGTAGGCTCTTCTCCCACTTCTTTTCGAACTCTTCTAAATAATGACTTAATTCCGTGTACATAACATAATTCTTTACTCTACATTTTTTTGAGTGACATTTTCTCAGAAAATTATATTTGCTTCCCCTTTTCATATGTGCCCTTATTATTTCCTTATTGCCTCATAGTGCTGCTCTTCTAGATTTGTAAATTGCTTGATAGCTCCTCTTCTCATATCTTTAACTACCAACAAACAAATCATCTCAATGATAACCTTGTCTTTGATTTCTTTGATTATAGAAGTGCCTTCCTTTACACATGACTTCTATTTCTATAATTAGAATATAAACAATTGTTGTAACACAAGGTACTTCTTTTACAGGTAAGCTCCTCTTGTAGAAGTCTAATAATTAATGACATCATCCTTCACATCACCAATGACATAACTGGCATAAATAATTACGTCCGCCTCCTAAACCTCCAAAACCATTAACTCATTGATGTTATGTTATATCTCATTATCACACATGGCATCCTCTGCCACTCAGACATGTAAGGTAACAATTAATTCCAATAATAGGAACAAGTTCAACCTTTTTTAATTTGTAAATAAGATAATTTTATTTTTATAAAATCTAATCTGACTCAAGCCACACCCTTATTAGCCAGTCAGACTAATAAATCCTCTAGTATCAAAGAGTTACTCACCTTAAAAGAGTTGAGAAGATAAATTCCCTGGCTGATTTTAAAATCTCTTGAATCATTCAATGTAAGTTAACTATTATATTGTCTCTGACCCATTTTTCACCTTGTTTAGTACAAATTTTGAATTTCGAAAAAAATCCCTTTAAATCCTTGTCAAAAATTAACGAGATAGAACCCCATCATATATGCCAAATAACAATGCACTAAAAGCAACTAGGAGTGATGCATGTGTTTGATTAAGTGAATACAAATGTGATTGATTAGACAAACCCCAGACTCTATTACAGTTGACAACAAGATTGAAAATGAATTTTGCACGCACAATAAACCTCGTGCTAGCTAATCAAAGCTAGGAATCAATAATATTGATTCAATCAAAAGGCACAAAACTAGGCACCAAATAATAGTCCAGAACTAGCCCCAAGGATTAGCTGAGCTGGTAGATGCTCCGTTGGTTTGCTCAATTGGTAAGATGTTTTTGTGGTATGTCCAGAGAAGTCTCAGGGACAAATCTCATCAGGTCCTTTGGGGTTACCAGCAGCCTATATTGCTGATGGTTGATCCGCCTTCCATTCAAAAGTTCAGGGAAAAAGGGAGAAAGCTCTGCAAAGGCTGACACAATACCAGCACCCAAATTCTCCACTTAAGTGTGTGAGGGTGAGATGAGATTATTCCCTTGGAATAAACAATTAAAAGAGCAATAATAGTAATTGCTCAAAACTAGAGTTTGAAATGCACCATATTATTTCAATGTGTCTTGAAGAACAAAATATATAAATAGGTTTCTAAAAATAAGCATAACAGCTATGGGAATATCAAGATATTTTATCTAGCCCTAAGCTAGTCCACAAATAATATTATTCCAAAATAGAATTGACTGATACAAGTCCGTTGCTATATAGGAATAACTTGGTTCACTTATGACTTTTATGAACTTTCCATCTAAAATTTGAACATCTAAAAAAGCATATTTAATTTGACTTGACTATAACAATAACTCAGCGTAAAATCTGAATAGATAAAGCATAAAGACATCACGTATCATAAACAAAAAAAGCTTCAAGAAACTCACCTCTTTTCACATACAAATTTTTCTTAGCCATTTCCGCACGCAAAACAGAATTTGTTTCAGCATCAAATACCAAATTCTAGTGCACAAAACATCAAATCTTAGGTTGGTCATACACCGCAGTTTATAAACCAACCCATTATGAAGAACAATTAAGGTTACACTTACATAAAGATTTGAACTTAGTGACTGACCTGAAGAGCATCTCTAGCTTGCATTGCCATTTGCGATGTGGTGAAAAGCGCAAAACCCATCGCCTGGTCACCTTTAAAATTTAATTGTGATGCTTCATATCCTGGCCACCATCTTAACAGATTTTGGAGTTCTCGTTCCTTCACATCTTTTGGAAATCCTAGCACAAATATTGTCCTGACCTGCAAGAAGAGGATGAGTTTAAAAAATCAGTAAGGCAATATAAAAAAACATGGAACTTAATCATTCCGGAAAATTTTGACTCCAAGAAGTGATGTTTTCAATTCAAGTTAGTTAAATTCGAAAATTAAACACCATTTCCCTGATATTAGCAGCAATTTCAGAAATCAGAATACCACATTCCACCTTAAAATAGAACTTGGCTGGAGAAGGAATTCTAGTGGTGACTCAAAATAAATTTGGTCTTGCTGGGACAATGGTCCAAAGATGACTTGGCTGTTCATAATTTGTTGATATGCCAATGGATCTCAGTTCATTGGTAAGATCAGCGGAGTTTTAACTTTTAAGCCACTCACCGGGGTTCCATTCTCACTGTGGTCTACCCCACCTAAATGGAATGTCCCAAGTAAAGGATGACAACAGGTGCAAGTACTGAGCAATTTCAGCAGAACTCTAATTTAGTTATATGATATTTTCCTAATACACAAGGACTTAAGTGATCTGCATATCAAATTCAATCTTAAAAATGGTGTGTGGTTACAAACGCAAATATTTCTAAAGAACAAATTTAAGCAAACGTACCTGACAATAAAGAAACTAGTTGAAAGTGGTGGAGAAATATATTTGGAAAAAAGATTGTTTCCCAAGTAAAGGATGACAACAGGTGCAAGTACTGAGAAATTTCAGCAGCACTCTAATTTAGTTATATGACATTTTCCTAATACACAAGGACTTAAGTGATCTGCATATCAAATTCAATCTTAAAATGGTGTGTGGTTACAAACGCAAATATTTCTAAAGAACAAATTTAAGCAAACGAACCTGACAATAAAGAAACTAGTTGAAAGTAGTGGAGAAATATATTTGGAAAAAAGATTGTTAAAGCAAAACGGGAAGCAAACAAGAGATAGACATGTGCTTGCTGTTATCTCTTAAAGAACCCCCCATTTCATTGGAATGTCTAGTCACTAGTCATGTACGACCATTTAAAGAGATCACATTTGAGCACGAGATGCAAGTCATGGTTCAAAATGAATCAGGTTTGCTTAGACATTGATCCAAAGGTCCCTCAGCTATTTGTAAGTTCTCAATATGCCAATGTACCTTGCCGTATCGGTGAGGTCAAAGCTCTATTAAGCCACCGTGCACCCACAAAGGTTCCATTCTCACCACTATCTGCCCTACCCAAATGGCATGTTTCAAAGAAGGGATGAGACCAGCTGCAAGTACCGAGAGATTTTGGCAGAATTCTAGTTTAGCCAAATTAAAAAGTAAACAACAGTTTTGCAACACACGGGTATTTCAGAGATCTGAAAATCATATTCGATTATAGAGTTGTGGGTTTACAAATGCAGATACTTCCAAGAACAAATCAAAGCAAATGTAATTGCCAATAAAAAAAATTTGCTACAAGTGGTGAAAAAATGTGTTTGGGGAAACAATTCTTCCAGCCAAATAGGAAGCATCCAAGAGACAGACAAATGATTCCGCTTGTCTCTTGAAGCAATCCATCAAGTCCCAGGTCGGAAATCTCTGTCATGTAAGAAGAGATCACATAAAGCCTGAAATACAAGTGGTAGTTCAAATGGGCCAAACGCTAGAACATTGATACCAGGTTGCATTAGCTGTCCATAATTTTCGTCTGAGTTAAACATTCCCATGGATGTTAAACAGAGCACTAATCCATTCCCAAGGATTCCATTCTCACAGTAGTCTGCCTACCCGAGTCACATGTCTCAAAAAACCAGAGATGAGACAGTATGCCAGACTCGATAGTACGTTGATCAAAGTTGCGTTGGCTGTTCGTAATTTCTCTATATGCCAATGTACCATGGTTCATTTGTTGAGCCCTTAAATCATTTGAGAAGTAGACATAGTATTAAGCCACTAACCGGGGTTCCATTCTCGCACTTGGTCAACTCCACCCAAATAATGTGTCCCGAAAATGAAAGGGATGAGACCAGGTGCAAGTACTTGGAGATTTTAGCGAAATAGTTAACCCTTGGACCTGGGTCTAAAGCCGAAGGAATTCCTTTTAGCCAGCCCTTCAATCTCGCTTATGATAAAAGCAGCTTATTTTATGTAAAATCCATTATTTCCCTATTTAAAGGGTCTTCTTTTGAAGGTTGTGGCTAACTCTTTGACCACAGCTTTCAAATGTTATGAAATGCAATGTCATTGAGATTAAACTAATGCAAGGTGTTATTTGAGAGTAATTAAACAAATATCCCATTCTGGACGATTTCTGTTTGTATTTGAACAGTAAAGATCTTGTGGGCACCCATAGCAGGCACTGACCCTCGACTTTCCACAAACCCTGGCACCTAATTCGAATAGGTTTTTGCAGAGACTCGAACTGCTGCCATATCAACCATTGCATATTCATATGCACACGCCTTAAGCGCTAAGGGGGGGGCGGGGGCCGGGGTGGCGAATACGAAAACCCAGAAATAGAAATACAACAACCAAGAAAAAATTATACAAGAATTTTTACCAGAATCCCAGAAAAAGGAGGGTTGTGAAACGTAACTGTATAAAATAAAATTTTCAAACAAAAATAATAGTTCAGTGGCCCGCAAACACACAGAGGAGAAACCGTCAGCTGAATAAATAAGCACAGTGTGCCTTGAAAATAGAGGCATGATGCAGAGTGCCCTACGAAATAGGTAAGCGTACCTCTTCCATGAGGTTGTGTGATGGGTAAGGTGAGTCGGCTTGCATAGAAGCCGCTGAAGCCATAGATGCCCATGGCTGATGGTACTGATGATGAAGCCCTGTTCCTGCCATGGCGCGATGGATTTGCAGAGAACAAAACCGTCGTCTTCTCCACACACGAGCGGACGAAGGGATGAATATCAAAGTGGAAAGTCTCTTTACAATGTCTAGAGTACCCTAGTAGAGTAGAGTGGCTTTGGCTTTTTCAGACTCTTAATGTTGGGGGAGAGTTAATAATTGGAATTGATGTTTATGCGAAGACTACATAAAGCATAAATCGGTATCTACACTCGTTCGTTGTAAATTTTTACCGAGTATGGTTGTATTTTTATATAAAAATTATTATTATATTTTATAGAGGATGTCTATAGTATTTGGTTTGTCTTTTGTGTTGCCCTTAGTTTTGAGTTGGTTTAAATTTTTACCAGGTATGGTTGTATTTTTATACAAAAATTATTGTTATAATTTTTACAGAGGATGTCTATAGTGTTTGGTTTGTGTTGCCTTTAGTTTTGAGTTGGTTTTAAAAAATTAAAATTTTATAGGAATGAGTTGAAATTGGAATTTACTTATTAGGAAATTAAATTATCTTACAGGGTATTCAAAGTTGATTAAGTTTTTGTAGTTTAGTTATGTATTGAAAGGGTATTTAAGGTCAATTAAGTTTTCACAATTTCAGTGATAGCATTTTGTTATGAGTAAGTTGTTAAAGAGAATGTTTATAGTTGGAACATGATTCTAGTCATAACATATTATTGTGGGTAAAATAGAAAGTTTATAGTTGAAATTTATGGGAGTAATTAGTTTGGGACTTTAATTTATATTTGCAAGATAATAACGAGCCTAGATCTATCTTAACTCTGGATCTATCAAGCGTCGAGAGGGATCAAATTTCTAAAGGTGCAAACCTCTTTTCTGAGTGCAAAACTTGAAGAAAGGTTTGCACCTCGAGAAAATTAATGTCTCTAGTAGCTTGATAGATCCAAAAGTTCAGATGGATCTAGGCTAGTTTAATTATTAATTTTATGTTTTTTGTTTTATTCTTTTTATATAATTTCACTAAGTCAAAATGTTTTAATTAATAATTTTATTTTTTATTTTTATGTAATTTAACTCGGTCAAAATATTTATATAACATAATATAATTGGACATTACAACAACTCTTCCATAGTGTGATGGATGTCTCTTAGCCCAAAAATGTAATAAAATTAAATTATAAAAAATATTTATAAAATATTTTGATTGTGAAATGACAGATGGATTTTGGGCATGTGGTACTGATGAGCCATATTATTGGCCAATGGTATGGTATGGTTAATAATATCCATGGTAAAGTGGGGTGAGTATCCATGGTTAAAAGTCTTGTTAATTGTAAGTATTATTTCCATTGTGAAATGAGGGATGGTTTTTAGGCATGTGGTATTCATGAGCCATCGTATTCTCCCATGGTATGGTATGGTCAATAATATCCATGGTAAAGTGGTAGTGAATATCCATGGTTACAAATCAATAGGTACATTATAAGGGTCACAATCTCATCCTCTAGCTTTAGAACTGTCTCTTTCTCACATTTATTTATAATTTCTGTTATATTATGCTTAGTGAGAGGGGTAAAAGATGTTTTGCTATGTCATGTGGCCTAATATGGTTTAATTGCAGGAAATGGAGCATTTTTTAAATAATTTTCATGCAGGGGCTCGGAGTAGACAGTACGGAGAGGTTCTAGGAGGTTGTCCACCTCCTTAACTCCTTCGATCAGCCCAAGATCGCAACACTCTCTCCAAGCAAGACAAGATCATTGGCAGCCAAGCAACTACAGTTAATGAAGATCAAGATCCACCATTCTCATGTTATGGGAGACAAACATTCATATTTTCTAGGGAGATGCTAGTAGTTACCCTCTTATATAAATAAACATGTAAAAGAGCTCATTAGATGGGAGTTTTGTTTTTAGCTAGGTCGTTATTAAGCTCAAGTACTTGGCACTATTATTTTTTATTGTTATGTAATGTATTAGACATTGATGCAATGATAATGAGAAGTTGCTTATTTTTTCATCACTAAGTTAGTTCTAAATGGCTGAGGCTCTTGGGTTTGGGCCCAACACCAGTGGCTTCGGCTCTTCTTGTGTATTTGTATCTCCTTTTAGTTCAGAGTGCTTATTAGTTTCTTGCATTTCATTAGAAAATAACCCATCAATTTTTTTTTATTGCAACCTATACCTCATCTCTCCCATGGGAGCATGAATAAAGGATCTACAATCACAACCCATAAATATTATGTTTATGATTTCTTAGAAGAATATGTATGTTAGTCATCTTGTTTCATGTGTTTATTGTAGCTTAAGAGTTGATTTATTGACTAGATCAGAGTTTTTGGCATAGATTAGATGGCATTTAAATTAAATTCATCTTTTCCACTATTAGTTGTTTCATTTTGTCAATGATAAAAGGGTATATGCATGTGATGATTGCAAGGTTGTTTGGATCTGCATGCAAGGGTACCTTCACCACCTCCATCTTGGACTTCCTTGCCCTCTTTCATGAATCCCAAATTATGTCTTCAAAGTTATGTTCTTGAGATCATTTTCCGATACCACAGTGAGCAGCTCTCTTAGTGCAAAATAGACCTTCAAAAGGCTTTGAGCTTGGCTAGGGGCTTTGGCCACCCTTCATCCATTTACCTCAACCAACATCCACCTTACCATCCCTTGAACCCAACATTTCCACCTCCTAAACCTTCTCGGCAGCCTTCATGTACCATTATAGGCCTTCTTATAGCAATACAGGGCACCTGTAGCAGCCTCTTGTAGCAAACCTATAGCAACATGTTTCCTCACCAGTTTTGACCTTTGATGCAATTTGAACTTAGCTTAGAAGTAGTTTGACCCCCAATTGTGACTCCATGATCAAGGGCAACACCTAGGCCACTCCAAACCCTCATTTTCCTTCACAGCAAAATAGAATAGTGTTAGTTTTTTTATCACAGGTTTGGCACAAATAGAACGATGATTTATATGCAAGTGTGAGCTAGATAGATGATACATGGAATCTTGAGTTGTGATTTGGTGGGTTAGCTTCTTGTCTGCAAGTAGATTTGGTAACTAGATGGTTGATTGCAAGATAATGTAGTTTCATGTCTACAAGTAGCGTAGCTCCTATCTTTTCATGAATTGATTCAATAAAATTTGCAAGTTGAAGTTCGTAGCATTTTCCTTTTCATGGTTGGAGGTAGCTTCTAAATTGCACCTTCATTAGCTAGTTTTCGTTCTAATTCAGTAGGAGGAATTGCCTTGGAGCACTATTGATCAATTGTCCTAGTTGAGGGTGGCATGAATAGAATCTCATCTCTGTGCATATAGCATTATCACCTTGAAGATTATACGAATCCTAGGTTGATAAATAGAGTTGAGGAGCCATTGGGAGTTGCAGCACTCTTGGTGCAATACCAAGGCTTACCACTTTTTGGCATCATTGTGGGGAGCTGTCTAGGTGGATGTTATTTCTGCTTGAGCATTGTTTATGTTTTGCATACAGTTTTGATAATATATATATTTCATGCCTCGTAGGAATAGAGATACTCAAGGAAAATTATTGCCAAACACTCCCACACCCTCAAGCAATCAAACTTCGCTCTTCTTCGATGACTGTCAGTTTCCCTCTCTGACTACATGGGAGTTAGAAGACCCTTTAGGTGAGCAACCTAAGATATTTAAAGAACCTAATAGGGAAGAAGAAGAACCCACTTCACCTACCCAAACCATGGCTAAAAACAGGAACAATGAGGTTTCCCCTAATCAAGAGACTAATGGAGAGCTAGAATGAAGAATGTAAGCCCTATTGCCCTTCCACACTTCCATGGATTAACATTTGAGGATATCGATACCTTCATGTTTGAATTTGTTGTTGTCTGTAGGACATATGACTATGCCTTTGATGACCATAAGTTGAAGTTATTCCCATCTACCCTTAAGGATGCAGCCTTGCGCTGGTTTATGGGTCAGCCTGGGGTAGCATCACTACCTGGGCTCAAATGTAACAAGCCTTTAATAACAAATACAGGAACAATTGTAGGTCCAAAGAAATCTTTACAATGACTCTTGGACCTAATGAATCCCTAGAGGACTATGAGGAGAGATTTCAACTAAGTTATAGGAGGGCCAAATGCACCCTTGATCCTGAATTACTCAATCTAGTTCTTCTCTAAGGGATCAGGGAGGACATGTTGGAAACCCTGAACATGTTGTCTGGGGGAGATATCTATCAGTTATCCTATGATGACATTAAAACTGTGTTCAAGAATCACTCTAGGGTTGCTAGAAAGAAGGGTAGGGCTAGTAAAGGCTTGATCAGTTCCTCTCCTTCCACAACATCCATCAAGAATGAGATTAGGAACATGTTGGAGGACTTTAAAAGTGAAATGTTACATACCTTTACTTTGCAAGTGGATACCATGCAGATCAAGAGGAAACAAGAGGAAGTAGAGAGAGACCTAGCTATTTTTTTCCCTAAATGCACTAGAAGGCATCCCATAAATGAATGCCCATTAAATGTCATAGAGGTCTGCTCAATATGTGAGGAAAACCATACCCAAAAAAAATTCCTTTATTTTCCTAGTTTAAAAGTTGTATACCAAGGGGTAGAAGGTGGGGTATATGCACGTGATGATTACAAGGTTGTTTGGATCTGCAGGCAAGGGCACCTTCACCACCTCCATCTTGGACTTCCTTGCCCTCTTTCATGAATCCCAAATTATGTCTTCAAAGTTATGTTCTTGAGATCATTTTCCTATACCATTGTGAGCAGCTCTCCTAGTGCAAAACAGACCTTCAAAAGGCTTTGAGCTTGGCTAGGGGCTTTGGCCACCCTTCATCCATTTACCTCAACCAACATCTACCTTGCCATCCCTTTAACCCATCATTTCCACCTCCTAAACCTTCTCGGCAGCCTTCCTGTACCATTATAGGCCTTCCTATAGCAATACAAGGCACCTGTAGCAGCCTCTTGTAGCACACCTATAGCAACATGTTTCCTCACCAGTTTTGACCTTTGATGCAATTTGAACTTAGCTTAGAAGTAGTTTGACCCCCAATTGTGACTCCATGATCAAGGGCAACACCTAGGCCACTCCAAACCCTCATTTTCCTTCATAGCAAAATAGAATAGTGTTAGTTTTTTTTATCACAGGTTTGGCACAAATAGAACAATGATTTATATGCAAGTGTGAGCTAGATAGATGATACATGGAATCTTGAGTTATGATTTGGTGGGTTAGCTTTTTGTCTGCAAGTAGATTTGGTAGCTAGATGGTTGATTGCAAGATAATGTAGTTTGATTTCTACAAGTAGTGTAGCTCCTATCTTTTCATGAATTGATTCAATAAAATTTGCAAGTTGAAGTTCGTAGCATTTTCCTTTTCATGGTTGGAGGTAGCTTCTAAATTGCACCTTCATTAGCTAGTTTTTGTTCTAATTCAATAGGAGGAATTGCCTTGGAGCACTATTGATCAATTGTCCTAGTTGAGGGTGGCATGAATAGAATCTCATCTCTGTGCATATAGCATTATCACCTTGAAGTTTATATGAATCTTAGGTTGATAAATAGAGTTGAGGAGCCATTGGGAGTTGCAACACTCTTGGTGCAATACCAAGGCTTACCACTTTTTGGCGTTGTTGTGGGGAGGTGTCTAGGTGGATGTTATTTCTGCTTGAGCATTGTTTATGTTTTGCATACAGTTTTGAGGAAATATTATATATATATTTCATTGCCTCGTAGGAATAGAGATACTCAAGGAAAATTATTGCCAAACACTCCCACACCCTCAAGCAATCAACCTTCGCTCTTCTTTGATGACTCTCAGCTTCCCTCTCTAACTACAGGGGAGTTAGAAGACCCTCTAGGTGAGCAACCTAAGATCTTTGAAGAACCTAATAGGGAAGAAGAAGAACCCACTTCACCTACCCAAACCATGGCTAAAAATAGGAACAATGAGGTTTCCCCTATTCGAGAGACTAATGGAGATGCTAGAATGAAGAATATAAGCCCTATTGCCCTTCCACACTTCCATAGATTAACATTTGATGATATTGATACCTTCATGTTTGTATTTGTTGTTGTCTGTAGGACCTATGACTATGCCTTTGATGACCATAAGTTGAAGTTATTCCCATCTACCCTTAAGGATGCAGCCTTGCGTTGGTTTATGGATCAGCCTGGGGTAGCATTACTACCTGGGCTCAAATGTAACAAGCCTTTAATAACAAGTACAGGGACAATTGTAGGTCCAAAGAAATCTTTACAATGACTCTTGGACCTAATGAATCCCTAGAGGACTATGAGGAGAGATTTCAACTAAGTTATAGGAGGGCCAAATGCACCCTTGATCCTGAATTACTCAAGCTAGTTCTTCTCCAAGGGATCAGGGAGGACATGTTGGAAACCCTCAACATGTTGTCTAGGGGAGATATCTATCAGTTATCCTATGATGACATTAAAACTATGTTCAAGAATCACTCTAGGGTTGCTAGAAAGAAGTGTAGGGCTAGTAAAGGCTTGATCTGTTCCTCTCCTTCCACAACATCCATCAAGAATGAGATTAGGAACATGTTGGAGGACTTTAAAAGTGAAATGTTACATACCTTTACTTTGCAAGTGGATACCATGCAAATCAAGAGGAAGCAAGAGGAATTAGAGAGAGCCCTAACTATTTTTTGCCTTAAATGCACTAGAAGGCATCCCATAAATGAATGCCCATTAAATGTCATAGAGGTCTGCTCAGTATGTGAGGAAAACCATACCAAAAAGAAAATCCCTTATTTTCGTATTTTAAAAGTTGTATACCAAGGGATAGAAGGTGGGGTTGAGCAACTCTACTTTATCAATCAAAGGAGGCCTCATGGACCTCGGCCACACCAGCAAGGCATGCAATGTGAATCTTACTCTTGTTACCATCCCAACTATAATGCACCCTTGCCACCCGGATACTCTTCCACTCATCCATCATGGCCCATACCTCCTCTTTGGCCTTATGTTCCTCAATATCATTCTCAACCTGTCAATCAACCATTTCAGCCATATGCTCCCCAACCTCCTCAATGGAACAACCCATCACAAGGGTGGAGGCCTCAACTCAACCAACCTCCTACTCTATTGCCTCCACCTCAACCTCAACCACAACTCCCTCATCCTACTCCACCCAAGCAACCTTAGATGCTTGCTCAACCCAATCTGAACCTGAATAACAAGCAGGCACAACAAATCTACAATGGAGAGACATACTATCCTACCAATGTTATGGAGATCCAAGAAATCAACCTTAGGTATGGAAGAGTGCTTCCAAATAACCAACCTCCATATCCACCTGAATAACTTGAAGACGAAAAGGAAGAGAATACCCCTCAAGTAAATCCACCTTCTTTTCCTGAGAGATTGATCCACCCTAGCCAGCACACCCCACAAGAGATTTAACTTCAGGGAGGATTGAAGAATTTGTGTGTTAAAATAACCCTTCTCTAAGCTATTAAGGATGTTACCATCTATGATAAGTTGATAAAGGAAAAATGTTTCAAACGCCTTGGAAGAAGAAAAAGTGACACTCCCACCATCAATGTTATTGGTCAATTATCTGATTTGATGTTGGGTAGAGTAATTTTTCTGAAATACTTAGACCCTGGAAGCTTAGTAGTGGATGTACATATTGATGGCATCATTGTCCCTCAGACCCTGATTGATCTTGGGGCTGCCATCAATGTGATGACTAAAGAAAACATGCTAAAACTAAACCTCCAAGGAGCCTTGAGAAAGACCACTACAATGTTGAAACTTGCAGATAGATCCATAGTAGCTCTTGAGGAAGTTGTTGAGGATGTCAAGGTCTCCATTGACTCCTGGGAGTATTGTTGGGTGATTTAATTATGAGTTAAATCTTTGTCATTAAATTGTCAACCTGAGATTCACGAATTGATGAGGTATACGTGTACTATATGTACTAGGTGATTATTTCTCATAATAGATTAATCTAATGCAAGAAACTTGAAACTAATTACAAAGCAAATAATGAAAGCAAATGAAAAGCAAGTGCACACGTTCTCTCTCAAGTATGTTCTCTCTCAATCACTTTCCCTCTCAAAGACTAGCTCTATGAAAACCAACAATTATAATCTAAGCTATGAAATGAAAAAGTAATTTAATCTAGTAGTTTATGAGATTACTAGTGTGTTAATCGAATCCAAACATAAGGAAATTAAATCAATCTTAACAAAACAACATTAATGAAATAAACATAAAAACATATAATAATAACATAAAAGAAACTAAATTAAACTTGCATAAATGAAATAACATAAATATTTACAACAAAGAAAAAAGGTGCGCAAGCTGCAATTGATGGGAACCCTCCACTCCTCAGCAAGTACACCAAACGATTATCAAAGCTTGGAGATCAAAGCAGCAACATGTATTCCATAAAATGAAGTTGGAGAAAGTTCCAAAGATATTACAATAATTAAACTCTCTTCCTCTCTATCCTCACTTTACAAATTACATTAATCATTTCTTCTCCATTATTCTCTATTCTATAATATCTCATATCTTGAATGGAACACATTTGAATAAATGATGCACTCCTATTTATACAAAAACTTAAAATAACTAATCAATAAATGTAGATCCACAATTATCTCTTGTAGTTACAACCAATTACCTAAAAACATGATATACAAATCCTCTTACACATATTTAGGAGACATATATCAAAACATCCATGATTCTTCTCCTTTGAATATGCTTAGTCAATAATCCAAATCTCCTACAAATATTCCAGAAATCTTCGTGAGTTTAAATTGAAATTCGAATTTGTGGTTGAGTGGCCAAATAAGACTCTTCTAGAATCTTCAAATATGCCTACAACATCATAAAACTCATCTCACTTTTAGATATATATTAAAACATGCTAATTTCCTTATATTTAATCATAAATTCTCTTAAAATACTTAAAATAAATGACTTGGAAAATAATAATTATAAACCCACATGATCATGCAAATGGTATTAATGTAGGGTTATGGAGTTGCGGAATATGGTAAAGAGCTATGAAATATGTTAAAATGATAGAAATGAGGGTGAAAGAGGATGACATTTTGGAGGCTCAACATTCTCCCCAACCGAAGATGTTGCATGTCCTCATGCAACTTTGCATTGATTCCTTTAATCATAAGTTGATCTTCTTGAAATGTTTTGCTTCTATATGAACTTTAGCTTTGTATTACTTCTCTTTTAACTTTGCATAATCAAATCATTCAATAACTTTATTATCTTTGCAAAGTGTACTTTGAAAAACATTTGATTGCAACATTTTTTTTTTTTGGTTGTTTCTTATGTGACAACCAAAAATTTATGAGTATTGGTTCTTGTGTAACAATATTTTTCTTATTTTTGTTGCATCAAAATAGTTGAACACATTAAGAAATCATTTTTAAGACCCCACAGTGGTTTCCAGCCATTAATGTGTTTATCAACTAATCATTGCGAAACATATAAACTTTTGAAATCAAAATGCAATAATAGTTGGTTGGAAAAGATATGTTGGTCAACAA
Organism: Pinus taeda; assembly: GCA_000404065.3. Taxonomy (NCBI): domain Eukaryota; kingdom Viridiplantae; phylum Streptophyta; class Pinopsida; order Pinales; family Pinaceae; genus Pinus; species Pinus taeda. The sequence continues at coordinate 9,489 of APFE031007489.1, read as the reverse complement.
TGTATGAGGAAAATGTAATATGAAAAAAAAGTAATGAATATTTCTCGCCCCCTCCCCCCGCCCCCCCCAAACTAAAGATATTTTTAATTTTTGGCAAATGAAAAAGGGAATATAAATATGGTTAAGGATTGTCCAAAATCACAATTTCAGCGTTTAGGGAATTACATGATTAAAAATTAGAAAATAACATACCTTCACCTACCTGAAAAGTGGACAAGTTATGTATATGAAAGAGTGTGGTTGTTGTTGTTGGATCATAGAATGTGAAAAAAAAAACAAAAAACAAAACAAAACTTATATGCTTCTTCTTTCTATTGGTTGTATGAATAGAGGATGAATCAGATTTGAAATTGGAATCTTTATTGCTAAGACAATGCTATTGTTGTCGAACTTTGGAGTTTAGTCCTGAGTTATTAGAACTCTGTTGCAAGCAACTTGAATCATATAGTCTTCATTCATTCCCACTCAGTGGCATAATTCTTATCTATGTGAATAGATGCATCGGTGTCGAACATAGAACGAAATTCTTAGATTATCGGCCATTAATGAATCTCATTGACCAACACGAGACTACTCACAATTGATGTCAATGAGAGTCAAGATGCCTAAGTACATCTTACTAGGTATGAATAGATGTGTCGTAGTCGAGTCACCTAGAAGATCTGACAAATAGGGGGCATTGATTTATTCTCACAATTTTGTTGGCGAGAGAACTTGCCATTAAGGCATGCAAGCCTCAAAATACTAAAAAGATCTCTAGTATTGATGCCAGATGATGTGTCAGAGTTGATGGGTCAAGACATGTTAGAAGGGAGGCCTTAATGGATCCTCCATCATCCAATGTGAGTATAAAATAATAATTTGAATGACCATAGATGAAAGATTTTCATTATCAAGCAAGGTTTATTTGACAAAAAGGAAGAGGAAAATGGGGTGACTCAGCATTGTAAGGGCACTGAATGACTTTATTTTTGGGTTAAGGGTGAGTGAAAATGAGGCAAGGAAGTATGAAGATTGTAAAGGAAAAATGAGTTTTGAAATTTTGCGATAGGGAGATGGAAATTCATGGATGGATTGTAAACTTAGAAAGAGGAAAATGAATAAGTTTATAATGACATTAGTGGCATTTTGAAAGGTTTCTTAGGAAGAAATTGACATGGTGGATATGATCAAGTTATCACCTTAAAGATTTCTTTTGGAACATGTTTTTCTTTGAAAAGTGTGGTCTTTGAAAACCATCCATGCATAAAGTAGTCTTGTTATCGTCCTTGATCCTGAAAAAAACTTAGCACTAATCTGCAATAAAATGTAAGATATGCAAAAATTCACAAATAGTGCTTAATGAAATAGACTAAAGGAAAAACGAAATGCATTTTTACTTGTCAGTAGTGGTGCATTTTAGACTATCTTGCTTTCCAAATACCTGTTTTGGGTGCTTTAAAAAAACGGGTTAGAGTAAATGCATGAAAAACATGACCTGATAATTTTTTTTATTTTTAGGAAGTTTCGGGTCCATTTGCTTAACAAATACAAAAAAAAAAAATGACCATTATTTTTTGTCTCAAATGCAAATTAATTATTCACATGGCTTAGATTTGGCAAGATCTTTCCAACGCACTCTGAATGTAAAAAACGGATTTACCAAATGAGAAAGTTATGGTTGTAGAGTTTTTGGCAAACGTAGCGAGGGGTGCAATGTGGCAGCATCTAAAAATGCCATGTCATTAGTATAAACGGACTGCCACGTGGATTGTTCAGATGTTGAAGTGATGTGACATGCAATGAATGCGTGACATGCTCGATCAATGATTGATCCAAAATGGATTCTTGGATGATTCTAGTCTAAAGTGTTCCTCACAAAGGAAATGAAAGCTAGGGCTGCTCCTGGAAATAGTCTAGAGCTAGAAGGACGCCTTCATGAAGCCAAAGAGGCTCAATTGACAGGTAGCGGCTAGCGCAGAGCAACTGAGGAGTTTATTGCGAGTCGTTTGGAGGTTGCAGCAAAAAACCAAAGAGCTGAAAGTTGCTGAAAGGGTCGTTGGGAAGGTTGTCGAAGAGTATTGGAGGATTAATGCGAATTAAGAGGACTGCAGAGGCCGAGAGAGAACTCAGAGAGCCAGAGCCAAAGCCAAGCCACTAACCATAGCCCAATAGCCAAAAGCCATGAGCCAGAGTGAGGGATAAGATGGAGTTCTAAGCCCCTTATGTTTTGTGTAAGCCAGTGGAGTTGAGCATGGAGCTGGTAAAAGAACTTATGCCATAATCTTAGAGAGCCTAGTCGAGTTGACTAGAGCTCAAGGAGACGTAGTCCAAGAGTTTTGGGTGAACTCAAAATTAATATTGTTGTTATGTGTGTTTATTTTGTTGTTGCATTATCTACTGTCACATGTATTTAAATATCAATATAAGTAACAGAATTCAAAGCACATAAACAGTGCAAAAACAAACATAAGCATACACCTATTTTTCAAGCATTATTAGTTCTGCAATTAGTTAATCATAATATCTTGGGAATATTTAAGCTTTGGACGTGGAAGAGGTTCTTGTAAGCTTGACAAGAAGCCTTTAGTGCCCCATTTTCAAATCAATGATGATGTGGCATATTGAATGGCTGGTGATTGAGCCTTTCATGGGCAAATCATATGTTGCCATGTGGATGAATCACGAGTTGCCACATGGCATCTTGAATTTGACCAAAATATAGTTAAATTCCAAAGTATATGGAGGCAAGATTTGAGCATGAGACCTCATCCAAACAAATCAAAAGACATAACATTAAACCACCCAATTTTATTATGAAATAATGTGGAAATATTTCTTTTTAAATTATATTTTTGCAGATTATGTGAGTAAAAGGTGGCTCAAAGAGTGGAGTGGATGGGGTTTGACCCCACAACATTTGGCAAAAATTTCAAATCTTAACCATTATGCCACAATTCATTATTTTGATATGAATTGCATTGAAAATGTTTTATAAAAGTTCTTGTTGCAGGTTGTAACAAACGTTTTATAGCAAACTTCGTGGGTTCATTTCTCACAAACTATTGGTTAGATTTTCCTCAAATTTTGTAGACATGTTCCTATTGTTCTTATCTTTATGCATGCCAAAAATCAACACCATCCAATGGACAAATCTTAAGATATAATCGAAATGGTTGTAGGTGATGATATGTTTCGACAGTTTTTTTTTTTCAAACTTCATATACTATTTTCTCACAAACTAAACATCAGATTGAGTTGAAATTTTGTAGGAAGGTTCCTATGGTCCTAATTCTCCTGCACACAAAAAATCAGATCGATCTCATGCATGAATCTTGATATATAAGTGAAATGGTTGAAAGTGATGATACTCATTTTCTCGAAATTGATAGTTGAGGAGGAGCGCCGGATTGGATAGCGAACAACTAGGGTTTTAGATTGCTGCAGAGGCTTTTTTCCATGGAAAATCACAGAGGAGGGAGCTCCACTCCCTCCTACAAGGAATCTGTGGCCAATAAGGGCAAGAAACTTCAAGAAAATGGTAGAGATACTGTTGAGGAAGGAAGAAGAAACATGGAAGAAGAGATAGAAGGCACCAAAATGAAGGAGAATAATAGCACAAAAGACAAGGAGGAAGATGACAAAAAACAGGGAACAAAAGACAAAAGACAAAAGGGAACTTGTAAACCCAAAGCTGAAATCACACCCAGAGTAGTATTAAATGATCCAGCATTGCAGGCGCATAGGGATCACATGCAGAATTATGCAATTATCTATAAATTCATGGGATTATGGCCCACTGAAAAAGCTTTACAAACATGGATCAAATACCACTGGAAACATAAAGGGAGTATTGATCTACATCTTAGGTCAAAGGGTTTCTTCACAGTGGTGTTCACAAACATTGAAGATAAAGACATAATGTTTGAAGGAAGGCTCTACTTCTACGCAGCAGCAGGTCTTTACATGAGGCCATGGATGATGAACTTTGTATGGAGTGTGAAACTTTTACTTCAATCCCGGTCTGGGTAAGACTCTATTCTCTACCTCTTGATTACTGGCAAACTGTATCATTAGCTACCATAGGCAATAGATTAGGTCGGTTTGTTAAAGCTTTTGAAGCCACAAGAAGGGGAAAATACACCTCCTTTGCAAGGATATGTGTGGAGATGGATTTATCTGGAGCTCTTCCGGATGAGGTAATCCTGGAAGTTTTTGATGAAGAATGGGTGCAAACAGTAGACTACGAGCACATTCCGTTCAGGTGTCGTAGATTCCATGAACATGGGCACCTACTTAGAGATTGGCCTCTCAATAAAGCAGACAACAAGACAAAAAATAACACAATGAAAGACACTGATAGTTTTCACAAAGTGGTACATAAAGGAAAAGGTGGTAAAAAAGGGTCAAAGAAACAACAAAAGGAAGGACAACACGTTAGTCAGAACCAGTTCCAAGTTCTTGAAGTTGATGAAGAATTAACAACAGAAGATCAAGCAAGGGAAGGAAGTCCTGGGGAGAAGGAGAAAGAAGAAAACAGGGAACAAACACAGGAAAATGATAAACAGAAAGAGATCATGATGAGTGATACTGAACCAGAGATGGATCAGGAAATGACCCAGAGTGAGATGGAACTGGAGGACCATGAGCTTCAGGAGATTCTTGATAGAGAACACCTAGATCTGGAGGGGTTCTTAATTCAGGGGACAACTTGGGGGGAGGGGGCTACAATCGTTACCTCAAGAAGAGTTCAATAGAATACAATAGTTGTATTCATGGAGAACACAGGCTAAGGGTTTGGAGTGGAAAAAAACATTGTCATGCAGAGCATTGAAGGAGTGAAAACGATAAAAACGACTCTGAGATTAGCACCTAGAAACCCAAGAAAGAAAAGAGGGAGGAAAAAGCAGAACGAGCTATTGATGGAATGTTGAAAACTTATGATAGACTCAGGTAAGATGAAAGATCTAGCCAACTATTCCTTTACTAATCTTTAAATATGAAGTTTACATCTTGGAATATTAGAGGTCTAGGCAGTAAAAGAAAACAGAGAACGCTTAGTAATAGACTGAAACATGAAGCTCCAGATATAATTTTTATCCAGGAAACGAAATGTTCCATTCAAAAGTTAAGACAAATACATAGCAAATGGCTCAGTAGATTTGAGTTTCTAGAAGTTAAAGCAAAGAATTTAGCAGGAGGTATTCTAACTCTCTAGAACCCCCAAAGAATAGGAATAATAGATGCTGAGGCATCTAGGAATTATTTATCAGTGGTCATTCAGCCTGTTGGAGATACGAATACCTATCTAGTCACGAATGTTTATGGCCATCAAAGGATAGATGAAAAACTCTGGTTTATAGAATCCCTTGTGAATCTCAGGGATAGACATGCAGGGATACCTTGGATTATGGGAGGGGACTTTAATATGATCAAATCACTTTCGGAGAAAAAGGGGGAAACAGAGCTCTAAATAAAGACTCTTTAGCCTTTCAAACCTTTACAGATAATATGAAGCTAGTTGACTTGGAGACAAACAATGGCTGCTTTACATGGAATAATAAAAGAGGAGGAGAGTCTCATGTAGCCTCCAAGTCAGATAGATTCATAATCTCTGAGGACTTCATGCTAATAGATAAGGAAATAATAGCGATGGTTCTTCCTTTTGGAGGCTCAGATCACTGGCTAGTTCGAATGGAGATTCAAGGACCCCCCGGAATAGACCTTTCAGATTTGAGAATATATGGCTTTCACACCCATAATTTATGAGCAATATTGAAAAATGGTGGGCAGAAGATTTGCAGATTCAAGGAGCAAGAATGTTCCTTCTACACAAAAGATTAAAGCGCATCAAGATGAGACTTAAAGATTGGAACAAGAATGATTTTGGAAACATTTTTTTGGAAAGAAATCTGTTGAAAATAAAATGCAGGAACTCAACCAAGTCATGATCAAGGAAGGCTTTGATAAAGACAAAAGTGATCAAGTCAAGAAACATCATCAAGACTGGGAAAACTTGTGTAAACAAGATGAAATATTTTGGAGACAAAAGCCCAGATTTCAATGGCTAAAAGAAGGAGAATGCAATACCAGATTTTTCCACAGATCCACCATGGCCAACAAAGCTCACAATAGGAACTCTTCGATCAAGAATGAGGATGGGCATATTCATCAATCCCATGAGGACATAGAAGTTGTGTTGGTTCAGCACTTCCGAGGCATAGCTCAGGAAAACAACCCAGAAAGAGAACATTACATTATGGACTTGACCAGACATATTCCTAAGCTAGTGTCTAGAGAGGACAATTTCAACCTTAACAGACGAGTGACTGAAAAGGAGGTCAGTGAGGTCCTCAAAGATATGCAGAATGGTAAAGCACTGGGCCCAGATGGCTTCAATGTGGATTTCTTTAAAGCCTGTTGGAATATTGTTAAACAGGATATTTTGAGTGTTGTGGAGGATTCCAGGTTGAACAAAACTATTTTGAAGGTGCTCAATACCTCCTTCATCTCCTTGATACCTAAACAAGACAATGCTCAAACACCATAAAGGTATAGACCCATTGCTTTATACAATGTGGTCTACAAGATAATATCCAAGGTAGTGGCCAACAGATTCAAACCTTTGCTTCCTTATCTAGTATCAGGGGAACAATCCGGTTATGTAGAAGGCAGACAAATTCTAGACAACATCATTCAAGCTCATGAGGTGGTTCACTCGTTAACTAGCAAGAGGAAAGCTGGAATGATCATGCAAATGGACATAGCCAAAGCATATGACAAAATGAATTGGACCTACATCAGGAAAGTGCTTATAGCGTTCGGTTTTGATCATAACTAGGTCAGATGGGTCATGACCCTCATGACTTCTTCTAGCTTTTCAATTCTGGTTAATGGCTCTCCCTCTAAGATTTTTCTTCCTACAAGAGGCCTCAAACAGGGAGATCCACTCTCTCCCTTCCTTTTCATCCTCATGATGGAAGGACTTGGTTGATCTATCAAGCATGCTAGAGTAATGGGCAAAATCCAGGGCCTTCAACTAACGGAGAATGGACAAGTTTTGAATCATCAACAATTTGTAGATGGCACCTTGTTACAGGGTATACCCACAGTCAAGGAGGCTTTAGAGTACAAATAAATATTGAATGACTTTGCCATGGCTATAGGCATGGAAGTTAATCTTTCCAAATAGAAAATATTTTTCTTTAATACCAATATTGCTATTCAGAGAAACATCTCCAGAATTCTAGGCTTTCAAAGGGATTCCCTCCCTTCTAAGTATTTGGGAGTGCCTCTAACTGCAAAACCTTTACATAAGAGCATTTGGGAACCGTTGATCAATAGGATGTAGGATAAAGTCAGGAAATGGACCATCAGATCTTTAAATTTGGCTGGTAGATTGGTGTTAACAAAGATGGTGCTCCAATCAATCCCAGTTTTCATGTTATCAGCTCTTCCAACTCCAAAAGGAGTTTTGCAGCAATTCAGAAACATCCAAAGAGACTTTCTTTGGGGCAAGCAGGAGACAAGAAAGAAATGGGCTTTAGTCTATTGGGAAAATATCTGTAAACCCAAGAACCTAGGGGGCCTAGGCTTGGATGATCAGGAGATTCTCGTCAACGTTCTAGGAGCCAAACTATGGTGGCGTTGGGTTAAAGATCCAAAGGCTTAATGGGCAAGTATTTGGAAAGAAAAATATGCCAGCTCTTGGTAACATACTGATCTCATAAGGATGTCTGGAAATATAAGGGGCTCATCCATCTAGGACAAGGCCTGGGAGAACAGAGGCTTAGTACAAAGAAACAGTTTTTGGGAAATCAGAGAGGTGATCTAGCACTATTATGGGAGGATAAATGGCAACAAAAACCAATATTGTTAAAAGAGTACTTTTTAGGCCTTAAGCATGAGACAGATAACCAAGGATTAATAAAGGTAAAAGATTTTTGGGATCACACTTACAACTCAGGAAAATGGAGAACATGGAGAAACATAGATTGCAGGGATGATAGGCCCCTAATAACAAAAGCGGAGGCTCTCATGAGAATATTGGAACAAAGGATGATTTTAGTAATTGGGGGGTAGGACCAACTAAGACGGGGCAACAATAAAGAAGGCATCTTTAATATTAAGGAGGCTAAAGGTATTCTCCTTAAGCTTGAGTCCCATGCTCCGGACAGAATCTGGCAGAACCTATGGAGACACCATGGATGGATGAAGATCAAACTCTTCATGTGGTTGGTGCATCACAAGAAAATATTGACTTAGGACAATATCTAGAAAAGGGGTATTTTGGGGCCTTCCAGATGCCAGCTCTATGAAACCCAAGAGGAGATAATGGAACATCTTTTCAATAGCTGCACTTTCACATCTAGATTATGGGATACATTTGCCACCATTTTCCAAAAGACCGATAGGAACAAAGAGAGTATCATTAACACCCTGAGCAGTTGGAGAATAATTTTTTCAGATAATGAAGTTCTTAACTCTGCTTGGGCTCTTGTGCCAAGCTTCATTATATGGAATGTTTGGAAATAAATAAACAAGAGAATATTAAAAATGAAAAGAATCCATCTCTTCGCCTGTTTGAGCTGGTCTTAAAACAGCTTAAGGAGACGATTGGCACCACAATGAGGAATCTCCCCAATAATCCTCCCTCAGAGGCTGAAAAGAGATCTCAGGCAGTTGGGCATGTAGGGGCTCATTCCACAAGGTCTGGACAGGAAAGTTATCCTAAAGGAAACTAAAAAGGAGTTTTGGCATCCTCCCCTGAAAGGTTTTTTGAAATACAACATAGATGGAGCTTTAAAAGGCAACCCAGGAACTGTGGGTTTTGGAGGGGTTCTACGAGATGAAGATGGGAGCATTCTCTTCCTCTTCCATTGTCATTTAGGAAAAGCCACCAACAATATGACAGAATTAATGGCACTGGAGCAATGTTTAGAATTTCTAAAGTAGGACAATTGCCTAAATGTAATTATAGAAGCTGACTCTGAGTTAGTCATTAACTCGGTCAAGAGAATCAATTGTGGAACAGAGCCGAAGAAAGTCTCAAATCACTGGAGATTAATCTAGGTTTTCCAAAGAATTCAGGGTCACCTTCAGGGACTATGTACAGTAAGATTCAAAAACGTACGTAGAAAGGCCAACAAACTAGTGGATATACTGGCAAACCAAGGTGTGAACTGTAATGAACCCAGAGTTTTAATGGGGTGGCAAGTAGTGCCTCAAGGCAGTCTTAAAATACTTTGTCACAACCAAGCGGAAGAGGATAGAGAAGTTCATCGAAACAAAGCTATAGAAGCAAGGTCTCCATGATTTGTTCTCTGTATGTTTCACTAATTTTGATCAGACAGGTCTGTTGTGGAGGTAAATCCCCTTTGCAGACAGAGGCGATCCCTACTAGCCCAGATGGGGTCTAGCAACAATCAAACAACGCTACCACACAAGTTCCTAATTGCAAATTAAAGACCAATGATGAGGGCTTGCCTGGATTCCAACGCTAGTACTTGT
>APFE031007487.1:0-78799 GCA_000404065.3 Pinus taeda | reverse complement strand
CTCAGCCACATTTTTCTTGGATTTGTCATATTTTTCATTGATCTTAGCCAGAGTTTCTTTGGCTTGATTCAACTCTAACATTTGGGCCTCCAAGACTTGAATCTCATTTCTGAGCTTCTGCATGTCAGGACTTTCAGCCTGCTCTGTTGTTGGTGCTGAGGTGGAGGGTGCTGCTTGCTCTGTCTGCTGACTGGGAGGGGAAGTGGTTTGAGGAACTTCCTCCAGATTGATTGTTTCTGGAGGAGGCTGTGAAGTTTGTCCTGCCTCTTTTTGCTGCAATGTTTCCTAAAGTGCAGCCTCTGATTCCTCCAACTTTCCCTGTGTTTGGATGAGCTGCTTGTATAGTGTTACCAGCATAGCTGCTGCATCCTTGTCCTGTCTTAGCTGGGCAACTTCTTCATTTTGGGGATGAAGAGTTGCTGGGATCTTGATCATTTTTCTTAATGCTGCCATATCAACATCCCTTAGTGTCAACAGCTCCCGCACTGCTTTGACATCCTTAGGATCATGCCCAAGCTCTATTATGATGTCCTCCAAAGCTTTGATCCTATTGTCCTTTGCTTGAGAGGATGCCTTTCCAACTCAAGTTGTGCAGTTGTATTATTTAGGCTATTTTGTAGCCTGTAGTTCACCAATGTCTTGTCTACCAAGGAGGCATACACCATCTCACTTGTTTGCTTGTGTAATTCAATTTGATCCATTGGGTGGATGTCCTTGGCAAGGACCTCAAGGTTGGTCCTGATGTAATCTGCAGCTAACTGTGGTTGCTGCACGACTGGTGTGAAATGGCTCATGATCATTTTTCCCTCCTAGACATCATAAGCAGACATGAGTCTTTGCTGGTTGGTGGGAGCCATTTTCAGCAAATGATTATACAATTGTAGCCTTATGGGCTCATTCCTCTTCTTGATGTCCTTGAACTGCTTCTTGATGCTCTTTTCACCTTCCCTCTGTTGGATTGAGGAGCTAACTTCTCCTCCTGTTGCCCTTTCTTGTTCCTGCTGGAAGGAACTTGCTGAGGCCTTCATGCTAGGCAGGCCCACACCTGAAGATTTCCCTATTGGCATTTCTTCCTCTAAAAATAGATTTAACCTTTGCCTCCTCTCCCCTTGAGTTGTGGATGTAGTGAGGGGAGTCTCTCTATCCCTTTTCCTGCTTATGTCCTCTATTTGTGGGGTTTGGAGGACTGAAGCATCAATTCTCGATTCTTGCCTAGGAGGCAACATTTTTGCTGGCTGCTACTCAGTGACCGTTGGGGCCTCTGTTGTTTGTTCTTTTTTCCCTGGCTGCTCCTTTTCTGGCTGATGTACATGTTGTTGTTGTTGTACCTGTTCTTGCTGTACCTGTTCTTGCTCCATCTGTTTTTCCTTGCCTTTGCTGGGGGCCTGATTTGTAGTTTTGACTGCCTCCTGTTGTGCTGTTGAGGATGAGGCAGCTGCTCCTACTTGAGGGTTTGGAAGAGAGAATACCTGTGCAGGAAGTTCCAAGTCAGCCATCTTAAGAATATTTCTTCTTGCTCTTTCATTTAGTTCTTCTTGTGTAACAGGTTCCTCTAGTGTGTCTCTCTTCCATTTTGATTGATTTGCATATTGTTCTATGTGAGGCAACCTTACATGGTCATAACTAGAGAGCCTATATTTGACCCTTCTTAATGATATGAAGTGATTTGGGTCATAAGGTTTCCAGAGGAAACTGGTCTTTAGGCCAAGGCTTTCCAGCATTCTGTCAGCCTCTCGCCAGCCTTCCTCCCTTTTGTTCAAGACAAAGTGGCCCAATTGGTTTTTGACTTTCAGCTGTGCCTTCTTGCCTTTGCCTGAAAAGTTGTTTATATCAAAATTCCCGAATTGCCTGAAATATTCAAGGGCAAACAATCTCATGGGCACATACTTGGGCAGTCTGTATGGGGGTAACTCACAACCATATATTCTGATAACGGTGTATTTTTGGTAAAAATACCAATCCCCAATGTTGTATACCTTAGACAATTGAAGGATCCTCTGCATCTCATCTGTTAGTCTTGGAGGAGGTGAGCTCATGAATAGAGACATGGCTGGGTGGATGAAAAGGTCTATAAACTCACAGTAAGTGTATGGAGAATAAGCTTTGCAGTGAAAAACTGAGGCCCAATACACTATTGACCTTGGATTTCCTTGTGCATCCACCCTGTTCACACCAAAAGGGAATTTCTCATGTTGATAGTATAATATTAGGTGATAGATGTAGGATGAATATCTGAACACCTTTTCCCTTGACAGGTTCATAAATTGCTCATGCATTTTGTCTGATATGTAGGTCGCAACTACATCAGCACATGCGAAGACTTTTTGAACCAGGGGCCACAATCCCTGCCGCAGCAAATCCACACACCTTACCAACGTCTCATCACTCCTATATACTCCATTGAGTATATAGTCCCAATAGCGATGATCAATACTCAGACACGTCCCCTGCCCACATGGTATATGAAACCACAAAGGCGCTGAAAAAAATAAGCCGAGCACAGACTCACTTCTGCCACAGTGCTCAGAGTTAACATGACAGTATTGGTCAACTTTGTGATCTGAGCATCTGTCAACATTTTAGCTCCTTGGTTTATCAGATCAAACAAAGACAAGGGGACCAATTTCTTCTCAGTCTTGAATTGCAGCATCTCTCTGATGGCCTCAAGGGTGATGTAGAACACAACTGAGCCTGAAGGGTCAAGCACAACTCTCTGAGTGGGATCATAACATTCAGCACATAGGTGAATTAGGTCAGGGAATTGGTTGACCTGAGGAAGCTTGAAGATTGGGAGGAAGGAATCCCAAATGCCCAATATATCTGTTCTAGCTACATGTTTAGCCTTTGATTCATTTAGCAGGTGCAGGTGGAATTTGCTTTGTGATAGGAATTCTTCTGCAATTTGGTAATCTAAGTCTGCTAAAGCTTGCCACTCCAATTCTCTCTGAGGGGCATTCAAAGGGGCAAAATTGAGGGCCACAGGTGCTACTAGAGTTTCCATGGTTTCTTAAGAACTCTGTTTTGTATGTAAATTAGTGTTACTTATGATGAGTAACAGAAAGAGTATTTCTTGGAAGAAGAGGTGAATTGAGAAACAGAGGGAAAAAGGGTCAAAGGCAGCAATTGAAATACTGCACACAACACTTGAGAAGGAAAATACTTGTCTTTAACAGACCTTTTCTTAGTAATTGGGTGTAGGTTCGGTTTCCCCGTTCACGACTGCGCGAACAGAATGCAGGTTATGAGAAAGCTTGGGTAACTAGGCTTAGCTGGTGAATTTCGACCGTTTAATTTCAGATGGGAACTGGGTGCAGGGAATTAGCCAGTGAATTATGTGTTTTTCAGTGTTTTAAGTGAATTTCAGCTATTGCAGATAAAACCAGGTGCAGAGAGGATTAACAGTGATAAATACCTGGTGTACTCTCAGTCCAGGTCACAAGTGCAGGTGGGTAGGCGCACCGAAGGTCTTCAGGTCGAAATTCTGCAGGTTGGTGCAAATTTGGACATAAAATGCATGCAGGAGGCGCAACTGAAAAAAGTGCAAAAAACGCAAAAAATTGGCCAAAATATGGATTCTTGGAACATTGGCGCCTTTTTCGGATGATGTCAGCATGACGTCATCGGGTGGGTCAGGGTCGGATGACGTCAGCATGACGTCATCAGGTGACGTGGCGACTTATGATTGGCCCACGGGGGTGGTGAGGTGGTGGATAAGTGGAGCAACGATGGACGGGGGCGCGGACGCGGCGATGACGCATAGAGTGACGCAGCGGTGACGCTGGCAGGCGGATTAGCGGAAAACTGGAAACCACATGCGGTATCGTATCGCACCGCTTATGATACGGAAGGGAATCTGTCAGAGGGGGCTCCGATACACTGTGGGGGCGACGCGTGGCCGAGGCCTGACGTCAGCCTCTGACAGATATCGGACGTTATCCTTCGGACGTCGGGGCCGGTCCGATATCCACGAGAGTCGTTGGATGAAAAGCGCCTGATCAGACGGTCGACGGGTTGATGAATTGTCCGGACGATACGACGTCGGGAGGGTAATAAAAAATTATTTTTCACGGGATTTGTGCCCGGCGGGACCCTTAGAAATATTAACGGGTTTGTATGGTTTTTCCGTGTATTTCTTTATAAAGTGGCATATTGCTCCGAAACTTAGGATAAGTCGGAAAAAATGGTTTTTCAACGTATTTCTTTGCAAAATCGCGCATGGCTTAAAAAACTTAGGCTAAGTGGGTTTTCCACGCATTTTTTCCTTTTGAGTGGGTCTAAGGGTGTAAATGGGTTTTTTCCAAGGTTTCTTAGGCAAAATGAAGGGTTGACTAGGTAGATGAGTTCTGAAGGAGAAGAAGAGGTTAGGCTTGGGTTCTCAAACTGACCAGATGTCAATTTGATTCCCTAGTGGTGAACATATGGCTATAATGCCCAAGGGGGGATATTTATAGAATTGTTTGGGGTTTATACACCATGGTGTTATAATAGTAGGGAAAGGGTGACATAGGGAATTAGATAATAGAAGTTAAGGGTTAATATGGAGGGAAAGGGTAAAAGAGGAGTGATATCACTAAGTTTATTTGGAAACAACTTAGCTTAGGGAGTAGATCAAAATGAAAAGAATTTTGCACAAGAAATGTGGCTCTTAAAGGATACAAGAACCAACATAAAACCTTGAATTTCTTTCATAAACACAACTGGTGAAGGGTGAATTTCTTTCATAAACACAACTGGTGAAGGGATGTTAGTAATGAGTGTAAAACAAGGAAAAAGGGAAGTTAGACATGCTCCATTGTTTTTCTTTCCTTGTATTTACCAACAAGATTCAACTTGAAAGGAATACCACTTCTGCAACCCCATCTACCTACCCATCTACTTGCCTAGCATTTTTTATTTCTTCTTGGAGGGTGCTCTTGGACTTGCAGACCCTTATGTGCCTTTTCTTTTCCATTGGCTTTTTATTTTGATTGCCTATCTAGCACTACCCTTATTTCTTCCAAGGCCCCAGATTAAGCAGTTGGGAACCTTAGTTTCTCTACCTAACTATTGGTCTGCCAAGATTAAACAGTTTGGACAGACTTCTTTCTCTATTCTACAACAGAAAATTGAAACATGGCATGATCCAGATTAGATTGTTGGACCATCCATCAAAATTTAGTAAACATGAAGGCATGTACACACCTTGCATTGTCTTGGAAATATGGGATCTTTGTATCAGTAAAGCAAAGCATATTTGGCATTTGAATTTTCCAATCATGAAATATGAAACCTATTGGTATAGGTATCCAACAGTGGCTCCACATGGGGATGGTTTTTCTTCTTGAAAGACCAAGAACAGCAGGTCAACATGCCTTGGCCCTTTGGCTATTGTTTCAAAACTTGGAGTTTTTCATCCTTGAAACCTCAAAATTGTAGATTGTCATATTTATGGAACTTGCTGAACTACAACCTTTTCCTGCTTCTACAATATCCTTGAAACTAAGTTACTCACATGCTTAAAGAAAACACTATACACAGTAAATTATGTACAAGGGCAGCCATGCTACATTCATGGAAGGTAGTCAAAATAGTGCTTCAGAATCCTGCCATTCACAGGACCTTCATCCAAATCAGTTTCATCAAGATTCTTAAGAAAGTAGGTGATATTTCCAGTCTCGAAGACCGAAATAAATATACAGTATCGACGCCCTATAGATTTATTACATATCGGGTGGCCAACAAGCTCACTTTTTAACAAACACATCAGACCTGATAAACCCTGTAAACCATAATTTATAATCATATTAGGTCCATTTTTGGCATAACCGGCGATCACTTTTACTGCACGAAATTCACCATTTGCGTGCGATTCCCATGAGGTAATGCAAATAGCTCGAAACATAACCGTTGTATCGGTCCCACCAACATGCACATACCATCCTGGTCGTAGAATGCCCTCACTCGATCCAATGCTTAGGGACCATATCTCGTACACTAAAAGCATTGATAGTTAGCACGCGATGAGGGTGGTATTTCCTCCCCACCCAAAGCCACGTGTCGCGTGGTTAGTGGAATCACTCCCGATTGTGAAAAACCACTTCTGGCCTAAAGAGCATGTGATAAACCAAAAACCACCTCGAGGGCAGTAAAGCGTTCACAGGAATACAAACGAGGCTTTTGCACTTGCTGAGAAATCTGGATTCCGGCACAAGGGCCAAAGGAAGATGAAGATCCCTCCTTCCAGCCATCCCTCTGAGATTGCTGGTTTGTTGTTACCTGGGTTAAGGAATTCAACATAGACCTGCATTCTAAGAAGGACCTCACATGTGTCATAACAATTCATAAAGGATCCAGATCGACGAGACCCATTTTATGTTGCTCTATTTCGGAAATTTTGTCTCTTGATTTTTTTGAATGCTGTTGTTGGTTGCTGATGGCCTTGGATGAGCATATCTCCTTGAAACTATCATCTGTTATCTCCTCCCACCAGCAGCACAAGTCAGTATGCTTGTTTCTCACTCCCTCATTTGCAATCTAGTCCGCAACTTTGTTGGCTTCCCTGCGAACATGCGCCAACCTAAGAGTTCTCAGCCTTCATAGGTGCACTTGGATTCTTTGGTAGACTTGCAGAAGCCGCCATTGTTCTGAGATTTTCTCAAGAGCAGTGTCAGCATTTATCCTCTTCACTAATTTAATGACTAATTTCGAGTCAGCCTCAATGATGACATTGTGAATGTTGTGCTTGAGCAATATTTCGAGGGATGATTCCATCACCATGAGCCCAACCATATTGTTAGTAGCTTTTCCTAGATAACTACGGAAGATGATTTGTATGTTTCCTTCCTCGTCTCTCAAGACCCCTCCATAACCAACTTCTCGTAGATTCCCTTTTGAAGCCCCGTCTAATTTGAATTTTAAAAATCCATGAGTAGGGGGTTGCCAAGAAGACTTGTATGTTGAGGTCTTCTTGTTAATCTACATAGGACCCTGAGGGGGATGAACCTTGAGCTCTAACTTCTCCAAAATTCTGGCCTCTCTTTGACCGATGGGTGTGCCAGTAGCTGCACCTTCGAGGATATGAAAAGTCTCTTTGAGTTGTTTAAGGATTGGCTTAAGGATGCTGCTCATTGGACTCATTTTCTCCTTGAAAATCCTATTGTTTTGCTCCTTCCATACATTCCAGATTATGAATCCTGGGGTCAACATCTAGGCGAAGTTAATGATATCATTGTTTGGAAAGTTGTTTCGCCAATTCTTCAATGTAGTAGTGATGTCATTAACATTTCTGTCTATTTGCTCAAATACTTCTCCAACCCAATTCCAAAGTATTGTAGTGAAAGTGCATCTATCCAGTAGATGATTTGTAGTTTCTTCTTGATGTCTACATAAATGACATCTTGAGGGGCCAACAAAGCCTCTTTTTCTTAGGTTATCCCATGTCAGAATCCTACCGTATTGAACCAACCACTTGAACAGTTTGACTTTCATCCAACGAGGATTTCCCCAGATTTCTTTCCACTTCTTATCAGTGTTTGGAAGGTTGAGCCATGCATCTATTCTTTTGGCTTCCTTAAGGTTGAAGAGACCTGTCTTGTTCTTCCCCATCTTAGTTGATTGTTCAAGTTTGAGTTCAATATTTGTCTCTTGTTTAGAAGACCTTGAGGGCTATAGCTTGAGTATGTAGCATGCCCATTCCACTGTAATCTGGAAGTTTCCAAGTTCTCCATTTCCCATCGTTCCTTGATTTGTCCCAATAGTCACTTACCCACCTTAGTCCTTTATTGATGGTATCGGTGCGAATATCTGCTAAATCTTCACTTCAGAGATTGTCCCCCTACTGCCAATTACCCTACGAGAACCAAGCCAAGTTCCCATTTCTAGTCTCCGAGAAACTATGGTTTTGGACTAGGGCCCTGTTCTCCCATCCCCTATTCCAAATTACAGAACCTTTTACTTTTCCTATCATTTTGATTAGATTTTTCTCCTACCATTCGCTAGCATATTTCTGCTTCCATAGTTTTTCCCAAGGGGCTTGTATTTCTTTCAGCCATCTCCACCAGATTTTGGCACCAAGAACTCTATACGGAATTCCTGGGTCATGAAGACCGAAGCCACCATGGGACTTAGGTTTGCATACTCTATCCCATGCCACAAGGGCCCATTTCTCATTTTCTTCATCTTTCCTCCAGAGAAAGTCTCTCTGAATGTTTCGTATATTGGTCATTACACTCGCTGGTGCTAGAATGGCAGATAACATATAGATAGGAATACTTTGGAGGACAACCTTTGTGAGAGTCATTCTGCTGCTAGATTTAGTACTTTGTTTGTCCATTTTTTGATCTTATCTTTTATTTTATTGAGAACAGGCTCCTATATATCCTTGTGAAGCAGTTTGTCAGTGAGAGGAACTCCTAGGTACTTCACAGGCAGTGACTCCCTTTGGAAGCCTAAAATTATGGAAAGATTTCTTTGAATTGAAATATCTGTTTTGAAAAAGAAAATCTTTGATTTAGTGAGACTTACCTTTGTGTCTTCTGCCCTAGCAATCTCACTTAGAATTTGTTTGAATGCTTTGGTTTCCTTGACAGTGGGTGTGCCTTGAAGCATAGTATCATCCAAAAATTGTTGATGTGTCACCATGTCCCTACCTTGAGTGAGTCTCAGACCCTGAATTCTCCCTTCCTCCTTAGTAGCTCTGATAGCTCTTCCTAACCCTTCCATCATTAGAATGAAGAGGAAAGGAGAAAGGGGATCTCCTTACCCATGACCTCTATAAGGCTTGAAGGTATTGGAAGGAGTTTCATTGAGAATAATTGAATAGTTGGTTGTAGTAACTAGCACTATAACCCATTTAATGCAATTGTAATCAAAGCCACAGGCTTTTAAAATTGCTCTTATGTACGACCAGCTATGTTTGTCATAGGCCTTTGCTATGTCCAAGTGCATTATTATTCCTACCTGTCTGTTGGTAATGGGTGAATGAACCATTTCATGTTCTTGAATTATATTATCTAGAATTTGTCTTCCTTCCACATAGCCCATTTGTTCATTTGACACTAGGGTTGGGAGCAGAGGTTCGAAACGGTTGGAAATGACTTTGGATATAATTTTGTATATCACATTGCATAATTCTATATGTTGAAATCTGTATGGAGAGGTGTGCTTCTCTTGTTTGGGGATTAAGGCTATGAAAGATTCATTGAGCACCTTCAAGGCTTTCTTAAATCTTTGAGAGTCTTCCACTACTTCCAGGATGTCCTGTTTCACTATCCTCCAACAAGCTTAGAAAAAGCCCACATTAAAGCCATCCAGGCCTGGTGCTTTCCCATTTTTCATCTCTTTCATGACATCCTCAATTTCTTCCTCTATTACTGGTCTATTAAGATTGAAATTATCTTCTCTAGTAACCAATTTAGGAATGTATTGAGTGAATTTTTTCGTAAACTAGTATCTATCTTCCACGGTTTCCTCAGCATTTTTTTGAAAATGCTTGAGTAGAACCTTCTCCATCTCTTTATGAGTGTTTCTCTCTATTCCATGTTGATTTGTAAGTTTCATGATTCTATTGTTTTTTCAATGAGCTATGGCGGATCTGTGAAAGAATTTGGTGTTTCTCTCCCCTTCTTTTATCTATTGTACTCTGGATTTCTGTCTCTAGAGTATTTCCTCTTGAAGGCATATGTTGCCCCACTCCTATTGGAGTGACTTTGCCATCTCTTTCCTTTCATCTATATATCCTTCTGCGATAATAATCTGGTTTATTTCCTTTAGTTTCTTTTCCACCTCTCCTTTAGCTTTGAAGATGTTACCAAATGTTATAGACATTTTTGGGCACTTCAACCCCAATCATAAATGTCCATAAACTGAGGGATCCTAAGTCCCTAAAAGTGTTGCTTCACTACCTAAAGGAACAATGTCAGCTGATTACATCATCTTCCAGAAGTTCTCCCCTGAAAACTATGTTGAGTTCTTGAAAAATAACTATGTGAAAAGAACATATGTGCTTAAGCATAGAAATAACAGTTTATTACATGTATGAAGATATAATGACTGTGTTATACATGCTAGTAGAACTAGTGAGTTAGATCTCTTAAAGAGAATATGCATTAGTGTAAATAAACCATGTGAAGGTCAAACAATATTTACTTGAGTATATGTAGTAGTTAAATAGTATGTCATGATTGCTAATGCATATGAGTAGATGTCAGAAGATCTCTTTTAGAGGTTGATTATTGATTCATTAATATGGCATCTAATCTTGTTGCCAAAGCTTGTTGACGACAACATTGACAGGAAGCGATGGTGGATGGTGCCAAAGGAAAGTGATGCTTAACCTTGTGGCGGGAAAATGATTAATGGTCCATACAGATGACTTTGAGTTTCAAGATCGTACATTGCTAGAACAATCATGCCACGATGAATGTTCCATTGTGGCGGTATGTAAGTAAAAGATTACATTGAATGTATGAGCTTTTAGCTAGTTATGTGACAACTTAATGATAATTCAATGTAATAATTTTATAACAATGGTTAAGTGATGGAATCCCTTATAAGCCATTGAGTGAGGGGTGAAATACCTCACGAGCGTTTAATAAAAGGATTAAACATTTGCTGGTTTTCACCCTACAGGGTTTGTAGGGTATATTGGTGTTCAATGGTGTGATTGTCTTTTGTGTCAGTTTGATGATGATGAATCCTTGATGTTGGTGGTTCCTTATTTGATGGCCTAACCATAATGTCCAAGTATTAGATTAATTAATATGGTGAAGAAATTCATGAAATGTATACAAGGATTCATGAGATACTTTATGTTATTACACTACCAAAGTGGTGGTTAATGTTTATACAACTTACTGTCTTTTATTACAAATTACTTGATGTATTATTGAACATTATATCTAATGGTTAATGATGAATGGTGAAGTTGTGAATTGGATAATTACTTATGGGTTATTTCCATAAAAAAATTCTAACTCCCTGCTTTTATTTGTGAGACTACGGGGGGTATGTGACGCCCATCATTCAAAAATACACATAAATAAATTTAAATAATAATTTATTAATATAGCATTTTAAAACAATCCTGAAAAATTAATAAAACCTAAACTAATACTATATCAAAAACTAATTGCAATATATTATTATATATAATTATTATGAAGGATATAATCTTTTTCATGATGGATAACCCATGGATTTCTAGACAGTATTTTATTTCCAAGAATGATCATGTTAGGATCATAGAAAAATGGAAACCTAATTGGTTTAATCAAATGACATTTACAATAATTAGTTGATGAAAAATAAACAGTGTATTGCAAACTTTTTTGCTTTTCATTGTGAATAAAAATTTTCATGGGAAAGAATAGATCCCGAAAATAAATTTATAATCTAAGTAAATATTCTTAGTTTTAGAGAATTATTAAATAAGGTTGTTGTGGTATATAGAAGTGCACATTTTTCCAATATATTATCATATAATAACATAATAATTTTTGGATAAAGAAATGTGCACCTCTTCGTATAATAATAAAATAAATTACAAACAATGACATTTTCCATGTTATTTTAAATTTACTAAACCTCTATATGGATTGTCGATGGTGATTGACTTGATAGTCTCAAAATAACAATAAAATAGATTATAACATTTGTTAACAATTTTATGAATTTGTTGCAAAATAATAATGTTAATGGTTTCCAATTATTGAATTGAGACTTTTGTGACCCATAACAATTATCAGAAGAAATTTCGACGTAAATCACATTTAAAAAATCGTTTCAAAAAATCGTTGCCGACGCGTTTCGAACCAACGAATGTGGTTCATCGTGGGCAACTATTTTTAAAATGTAATTTACGCCAAAATTTCTTCTGATAATTGATTTCCAATCATATGAAAAAAGTGGATAAAATAATTCTGTAATTGAAGAAAATAAATAAAGTAATTCTTTCCTTTACTTGAAAAAGCTAATCAATGAATTATTTTCTACCCTAATAAAATTTAATGTAACAAAGTACACCGTCTTTAACATAGATTTGTTACCATTGTTTCCACGCACAGTGTTAGTATAGATTTATTACAATTTTTTAATATTTGTGTCTATATGTTAGATTTCAAGATGGTTAATGTCATGATTTGCATTGTAATTACTTCTTTTACTAATTGTATTTTACATTTTAATAATTTCTAAGTAATGTGAGAATGTAAGTAGGGTTTGTTATTTTTAGAAATAAATATTGGAAAAGACCTGAAAATAAATAAAATATTGGTCATATATGTTTTTGGAATATACTTTTAAAAAAAAATAGATATCTGGATAGACCAATCGTTGAACAGTGGAAACTTGTGGGCTGATATATTATACAACTCAAACTCTGCCGCAATACAAACAATCCAGAGTTTGTAGATTATCAGGTATTATAAGAAATACCGGTGGAACTGTGGATACTAAGATAGGAAACCCTAATCAAAGACCAAACACGCAATCTCATTTTGCATTGTCACCACGCGTTCAGGGGACTAGGCCGGCAAGGGCGCCAACCATCCCAGCATTCATGTACGTCGTTGGCTCCAGCTGTTTGTAAGAAGATATCGTGTCAGTGAACTGATCATTTGAATCAGGTCCTCCCACCACAGCGCCCACATGAATGTTTGGATTCGCTAAGTTGGCATTGTACCAGTTGCTCATTCCTTCGTTGCACGATATCTTCTCAGGCTTTACATGAATGGATGGAAGGGAAGCACCTCGATGATGAAGACGCTGGGGAAATTTCGGTCCATAGCCCGCCATATAGGAAATTTTCAATGGGTTATTGCCCAATACATAGTCCACCTGCTCAAGCCCATATATTCAAGCCAGTTGTCAGATCTCGAAAGCTGGTTTTATAATTATATTTGATGTCATGAAGCTCCGGCAGCATTCTTATGTGGAATGTACATTCCAAGATTAAATTCAGAAATCTAATCTATTTACCTGTGTTTTTGCAAAGCTTCTAATAACTGAAGGTGAAACTGGAACACTGCCACACTGTATTGAAGAAATCCTTGCGTCTGCAAGTATGTCTGAGTATACTAGCAGTGCTTGTGAAGCGACAGTCACGTACTGTAGGTTGCTACTGTCTCTTACAAACAAAAGCCCACCTGCAAATGTCATGTTATTAGTTTGCAAGGAAGACCAAAGATGAAAAATCTAAGGAAAAATACAATCTCAACTCTGCTAATTTCCCTAACTTGCAAAGGATTTAAGTGTTCAAGTTTTAAAGCATGTAAGTTTCTCAAGTTCTACATAGCTTAATATTATTAGATATGAAGGGTGAGAATTTGCAGGAAATATTTATTCATAATAAGCTTTTCATTTGGAAATTTGTAAAACATATCTAAATATTAAATGTTATATGCAAATTTAAACCATTCATATTAAAAAATAATAATATTACAATTTAAATTTCTTAAATTACTCAACTAAACTTTCTAAACTTTGCTTCAAAAATATTTTATTGGTTTGTATGGTTAAACCTGGAGTCGTCCGAATCTGCACTGTGCTACTTTTGGGCAGTAAGGCGCACACGTAAGAATCTGCTTCTGTTTTAAATTTCTGCAACGACTTCTCTCCAGATACATATTCCTGTGCATCAAAACGGTCTGTTATATGAGCTAAGATATATACCTACAAATTATGGGTGAAAGAGGCTAGTTTGGCCAGCAGTAAGTGTTGTTAGCTGTTTATCTAATTGAATTTGTTAAAGTTTAGTATTTTATTATATTTAGTAATTTAAATATTTTATTAAATGGATTCAGTTCACTGATATTTAAATTAGTTGATTTATGTCGATGTTTGTATTATCAAATTTAAACTTTAGGAAAGTGATGGAAACATATTGTTAATTTGAATTATAGAATTATATTAGTTAGTTCTGAATACAGATTAAATAATAGTGTGTGATTAATCAGAAAAAACATATTTACTAAATTATTATCCAAAAAATTCAAAATTTAACCATAGCTAATATTAAAAAAATAAAAATATCAAAATGAGTAAAATAAAATTCCTATATCTATTGTATAGGAACTGGTTACCTCGGCTAAGAGTATCTGGGCACCTGCAAATTTGTTATCCCAACCAAATTCATTGACTGCTGAACTCGATCCTTGGTTATCCAACACAAATTGCAAATAAGATCGATCGCGTGTTGCCTTATGAAGCCAAGCAGCAGCCCACAGCAGTTCGTCCTGCTCGGCATTACAAAAATTATGAATATGATACTCATCTAACACTCAAACTTTTTTGTATTTTTTTTGCCTCCAATTTTGTTCACAGCAGGGATAGAATTGGTGTATAATTGTATGCAGTACATACTTGGAAACCAGAATAGGAACAGTAGTAAGGGCAAGATGCTTGATAAGACCCACGGTATTTGTTTGCAAGTTCGAAGAGCTGCAGAAACAAGGCAACAGAAAATTAACATATATATACACCAGTCAAAGAAGGAAAATAGCTGAAAATCTTAAAACTTAATTCAACGTTATATTTCCAAAATATGTTTGGAATTTAAAAAATAAAAGTTAGATAAGCAATTAAAAGAACACAAATAAATTAGATTAAAGGATTAAGTTTAGAAGTTTGATTTAGATTTTAAAATATTCTCAAAATATACCATAAAAATAAAAATAGAAATTCCCAAGCAAACGAAATTTCCATTCAACTTTTGAAATCTAAAATAATAAAATTTTAAAATATTTCCAAAATATACAATTCAGATAGATATTTCATACTCGCCGAAATTTGTACTCACAACTTTTGAATGCTCAAGTAATAATTTCGAGTAAGAAGGATCAATCTTCCTGAAAGCAATGGCTGCAGAGGACAGAGCTGCGGAGGCATCGGCAGCAGCCTCGGTGCCAGGAGAAGATGGGTTGATCTGTTTCAATGTTCGAGGAGTATCCATGTCTTCTGGCCGCTCCCAACATGCATGATCGGTGTCCCCATTGCCCACCTCAGTCCACAGCGTCATAGGAGATGAATGAGCCTTCACTATGAAATCCGTTCCCCAGCGAATTGCTTGGAGAGTGTTATTCAGCTGGTTTGCCTGACCTAACTCGTTTTCATTATGAGAAGCTGCCCAAGAAAGCAATGTCACCGTGAACGACATGGGCCATTCAAATTTTACGTTGTCTCCTGCATCGTAGTAACCCCCTGTCAGGTCCACCTGAAAGCAAAATCATCGAGATCAGCCCGGGGAAAATAGCAATCTGTAATAGAAGTGAATATTTTTTTTAATTTTTTTTTGGTTGATTACAGATTTTAATAATATTTTTGAATCTGACGATTAATAAAGAAATCAATCGAAAACCATTCAGAAATATAAAACCATTGAATTGCACTATTTATTTTGGATTGCGGCCATTACACTAGCCAGACGACCATCAGAAAGAGCAGAGTCTCCCCTCCATTTCACTCGTTGATTCGTAGGAAGTTTTCCAGAGCGCTGCCCTTCGAAGAAGAGAATGGCCTTTGAGAGTGCTTCATCGTAATCGATTTCTCCTGCCTTTTCCGGTGCAGCATTGATAAAATTTACTATTGTGAAGCCGACACAAGCAAACAGTGCAATAGCCAGAGAAAGCTTCGACATTATCTCTATTGATTACAGTTCTGCGCCACTGTCGCTATAGTTTTCCCTCGCTACTGCTCCTATTCCGCTGCACTGTGTTTTTACAGCATATGGTTTTGTTATAAATCATCCTTAATTTATATAGGTGACTATACCGAAAAATAGCTAAACTGAGAGGGCCGTCGAGTACTGAAGAGCAAAAATCGGATCAGGATTCGAAGAATGGCGCGATTCTCTCGTGATGAATCATGAACAAGAAAAAAGGCGGAAGTCATGTGGACAACTTTATCAGCAAATACCAGACCCATAACGTGGCAATTTGAACGGGCACAAACCTTTGAATCGTTATTAGTTTGAATTTTACGGTTATTTTATGGTTCACAATGGATATGTTTTCAGGTATAATGCTATTTAAAAAAATAAAACATTAAATAGATAAATAATGTTCGTTGTACCCTTTACCTAAGCCTTTGCCATTCCAGAGCCCACATGAATGTTTGGATTCGGTAAATTGGCGTTGTGCCATTTAGTTGACCGTTGGTTGCACAATATCTTCTCAGGCTTTACATGAATAGATGGAAGGAACGCACCTCCACGATAAGACGCTCGGGAAATATTCAATGTAGTTTTTATTGACAGAATCGATTTCGGAGAAAGTTGGCTTGAACATGCTAACATTGGCATTTGCCAAAAAAGCTTACCAAATTTTATGGAAATTGCTTATTCTATTGCTTTTAGTTTGAATATCACTGAACTAAATTCACTGTGTGTATTTGAATGGTTCACAACTTTGCATAAAAATATAATCTAGACGAAGATTGGGAATCCATTGATCGATTGCCTGACTTTGGTAATAGGTTATACTTGTGGGCACTCTTACATATTATAATGGATGAATATCTGTAGGGAAAGGATTGCCTCATGAAGGACAATATTTGTTTCTTAGGAAGGTGTTGTATTGCAACTAGAAGTAAAGAATGGATTTTAGGAAGGCCAAGTGTTGGTGTAGAAAATAAATGGGTTTGACAAAAGTCTCTACCTTTACCATAGACTAATATAGCATACTTCATTCAAAAGTAATTCACTTGCAAATGTAAACAAGAGTTTAGTTTTTATACCACTTCAAGCTATTGAACCATTTTTAACACCATAGGCTGGTAAAATCAACCATCTTTTTCTGGAAAATGTTGTAGTAGATGGTATTGAGAGTCCAAATGTACAATGTGTTACCTCTTGTAATGCATGAATTAGAGTATGTGGGTCACATTTGGGGTGACCTTGTAGGCATTCCCCTATTTCTCCCAATGTTGGAAGATATGGGATAGAGTGTGATGCGAGAGGAAGTAATAGCTATATCACAAATAGGGGAAGATGCAACTGCAATTGTAGAGCCTAAAACCATAACACAAATTATAGAGGAATCTAAAATAGTGTGGGTTGTAACACTAGGAAAAGTGATAAAGCAACCTAAGGAGGGAGACACATAATACTAAGAAGCATATCATGACAGTGACTTCTTTGATAGGGTTATTCAAAATTTGTCCTCTCAAAGTGTCCCCCAAAATTCTCTTCAAAGTCTGCTCTAAGGATGTTGTCAAGAGTGTTACTTGGTTCCTCCAAATTTTGCCCAGAAACCTAGTCTCTAGAGATCAAAAAATGGCAACCAAGTGTTCTTCAACCAATCTTCAAGGTATCTTCAAGAGTCCTCCAAAGGATATAATTCAATACTCCAATATTGTCTTCACCCTTCAAGGTATGCTGCTTCAAAATTGATGCAAATGTGTACAATAGGTCTTCAAGCATGTGTTAAGTGACATGAAGGATTGTTGGAAATAATACTGAGAGGGGGGGTGAATTAGTATTATCAAATTCTTTTCAATATACCTTCCAGATTTATACTTTAATTTATTCTTCAAGTATTGATCATTAGATTGTATGTCAGTACCATATAATAATGAGCAAGAACAAGAAAGACAGATAATCACACCAAGGAACACCAGATATAAGGTGGAAACCCAATGTGGGTGAAAACCACCTGTTGCAATATCTCTCTATCTTCTTTCAATTAGAAACTTCTTTTACAATGATTTTGTACTCGTGCAGTCATTTACCAGTACACAGGTTACAACCTGCAGAGAGCTACAACCCTCTCTCGTTTCCCAGTATGTCCTGGAAGGGAGATACAACCCCCTTTGCTCTTTTTACTTCTTTAAGGACCACGTTTCATTAATTTTCAAACTGGATCCATGGACATCAAATAATCAACAAGTACATATGAATCAACCAAACTCCTTATACAATCAACCAATGAATCACCTAATTTCTCAGAATGCTGTAAACAGAAAGGCAATACCAGTAAACTAAACCCAGAACTCTACAACAAATAGATAAAAAGGCAGCCAACAAATACTTCAAGGAAAAGTCTGCAACTTGACCTATATAACCTTGCAGATATCTGCAGCTCTTCTGAGTCTAAACTACGCAGATCGGCACCCGCACTGCGCCTTCTTCTGTGCTGCGTACCCTCGCACTGCACTTTCTTCTGCGCTGCGTACCCACGCACTTACGCCGTGGATCACCTGCGAAGTTCTGATGAGGGCCAAATTTAACAGTTCTCCAATGTGCCACAACCTGTCAGATCCACAGATATGTTCATGCACCCGAGAGATCACGACGTATCAATAGATTCGCCTTAAGTTTTCTCCTTGATTTAGATCTAGCTTTTAAAAAGCAATCACCCAAAATTTCAGAACTTAAGATATTCAAATTTCATAAGTGTGAAGCCAAGAGATCTCCTTTCCTTTTTATAGACAAGCCTTTCATAATACCACGGTCCAAAACCATAATAACCCAATACCATGAACCCAATACCTTGGATCAATATTTGTAGATGCAAAACCACGGACCAATAACATAGGATCAAATATGTCGAGCTAAATACCATGAACCATTCATAAATATTCCCACGTGCACGCGCTTTTCTGCATTGGAATGAGTGAAACTCGGGTACGCACCTTCTGAACGGAGCACCTGCATGTATGTCTGCACTTCTTGGTCGGCGTACCTGCGATTCCGCAAATTCTCTTAGGATCACCTGCAGGTATTTCATTTTCCATGATTTTGAGTGCCTGAACTGAGATCTGCCACATGAGTGAGTTGCCATCAAGTACAACAGTTGTACCATAGAGCCAAACCATAATCATAATGCCAACAATCTCCCCCTTTGGACTTGATGGCAATCTCAAGATCCTCAATGTCATTCTGCCCCTTTGACATCAAGGGCAAATGGTTATGCTCCCCCTGAGAACATGCTTAGGCCTTTGCTTTGTTAATCATGCTCCCCCTGATAAACCAGATCTGATACCACCATAAATGACCGATAGAGACATATTGCAGCAGCATGAAGATCTTCTACCATAATGCTAACAATGCATTATATGCTCCCCCTGAACCTGTGCCATTCGATCTTCGACAAATCCACAACCCATCAAATGTACGCATATACCCCATATGAAACTTGCATACAACCAACACTCTCTGAAACAGATGAGATTCAACAACAAGATGATGCATCGACAACTCCTAGCTTTTGTTTGAGGTATTCGAAGGTCTCCCTGGGCAATGGTTTGGTGAGTATATCAGCAACTTGTTCTTTAGAAGGAACATACTCCAACTTGACGTTTTTTTCAAGCACTTGTTCCCTGAGAAAGTGATACTTGATTGGTATGTGCTTGGTCGTTGAATGCATGACTGGATTCTTTGACATGCTGATTGCACTTGTATTATCACATATGACGGAGATAGGTGATGTACAAGTGATTTGAAAATCCTGCAAGGTCTGAATCATCCAAAGGAGTTGAGTGCAGCAAGATGCAGCAGCCACATATTCCGCTTCACCTGTAGATAAATCAATCAAACTTTGTTTCTTGCTAAACCAAGATACTAATCTGGAACCATAAAGAATGCACCAGCACTTGTGCTCTTCCTGTCATCCACGCTTCCAGCCCAATCTGCATCTGTATAAGCATGAAGTGTGATATCTGTATCTCTAGGATACCATAAGCCATAGTTTTGAGTTCCTTGAAGGTACTTGAAAATTCTCTTCACTTCCTGAAGATGAGTTTCCTTTGGATTTGCCTGAAATCTTCAAACTATTCCCACTGCATGCATGATGTCTGGTCGGGTACCTGTAAAATAAAGTAGACTTCCAATCATAGACCTGTAGGTTGGTTGATGCACTGCTGTTGATTCATCATTTGTACTGAGGCTGCATCCTGTGGCCATGGGGGTACATACTGGTTTTACATCTTCCATGCCATATTTCTTCAAAATTTTCTTGAGATACTTGGTTTGAGACAAGAAGATACTGCCTTCATTTTGTTGGATTTGCAATCTAAGAAAATATCTCAGTTCTACAAGCAAGGACATTTCGAATTCTTTCTGCATCACCACAGCAAAGCTTTGACTCATAGCTTCTTCATTGCTACCAAAGATAATATCATCTACGTACACAACAAGTATTAGCAATATGTAATTTTCAATTTTTATATAAAGATTGCTATCTGCTGAACCTTTTGAAAAACCTTGTTGATGAAGGTATTTGTCCAACCGGTAGTACCAAGCCCTTGGAGCCTGTTGAAGACCAAATAGAGTCTTTTTCAGTTTGCATACAAGATTTGGATCATTCCCAAGAATGAAACCATCTGGCTACTCAATGTATACTTCTTCTTCTAAGTCTCCATTTAGAAACGCCGATTTCACGTCCATTTGAAATACTTTGAATTTCTGAAAGCTTGAGAGAGCAAGGAACATTCGGATGGCCTCAAGTCTAGCAATGGGAGTAAAAGTTTCTTCAAATTCTATTCCTTCTTGTTGAGCATACCCTTTACAGACAAGTCTGACCTTATTTCTAACTATTTCCCCATTTTCATTTAACTTATTTTTGAAGATCCATTTTGTCCCTATGACATTCTTATCTTTTGGTCTAGGGACCAACTCCCAAGTTTTGTTCTTTTCGATATGTTCAAGTTCTTCATCGATTGCCTTGACCAAGCATTAATCTTTGCATGCCTCTTTTACATTTTTTGGTTCAGTGGAGGAGAGAAATGCCAAATAGCTTGAGGCTTCTGCAATTGTTCTTCTTTTTTGTACACCTGCCTCCTTCTGCCTGAAAATTTGTGATTCGGGATGATTCTTTTGAACATACCTGGAAGGAGTCTTCTCTTATATCCTTATTTGTTCCTTTGGCTCCTCATGGGTTTCTTCTTCATGGGTCTCTTCTTCATCATCAGTCTGATTTTGAGGGTAGTCTTCATTCTCTTCGATATTTTCATAATTTACTTTCCTAGGAATGTATCCTTTTTCATCAACCACTACATCAATGTTGTCAACAATTCTTCCAAGTCTTTTATTATAACACTTATATGCTTTGCTGTGGGGAGAATAACTAAGAAGAATGCCTTCATCTTCTCTAGGTTCAAGTTTTCCAAGTTGTTCATCAGTATTTTAATATAACATTTGCTTCCGAAAATTTTGAAATGCTTTACCGAAGGAGTCTCACCATACCAGAGATCATGAGGAGTTTTAGTGTTGTTTACTCGGACATTTGCTTTGTTAAGAATAACAACCGCAGCAAATGCAGATTCACCCCAGAAGGTTGCGAGAGTTCCATACTCATCAAGCATAGCACGAGCCATTTGTTGGACTGTTCTGTTCATCCTTTCCACCACTCCATTTTGATGAGGAGTCCTAGCTGTAGAGAATTCCCTTCTTATTCCATGTTCTTCACAAAAATCAAAAAATTCGTTTGAGGTAAATTCCCCACCTCCGTCGGACCTAAGGCACTTCATTTTGTAATCTAATTCATTTTCAACCAAGGCTTTGAAGGATTTGAATTTTTCGAATGCCTCATCCTTGTGCTTCATAAGTCCTAACCAAACCATCCTGGAGAAGTCGTCAATGAATAATATAAAGTATTCTTCCCCTCGAGGCGACCTTGTCCTAAATGGACCACATACATCTGTATGGACTAGCTCAAGAGGCCTGCTGACTGATGCTTCCTTCTCAGGGAAGTTAGTTCTGGTTTGCTTTCCAAACTGAAATGATTTGCATATGGTGTTGTCTGGAATTTTGATGTCTGGAAGACCACGAACTACCTGATATTTGCATGCTTTCCTTATTTGTGAAAATCTTAGATGCCCCAACCTCCGGTGACATAACCAGTGTTCGTCATCCTTGCTCAAATAGTATTGTCGTTGTCCTTCTTCAAATATGTATAAATTATTTGGAGTTCTTCTACCTTTGATCATTGTTCTTCCTGTATCAAGATCATGAACACTACACCCATCTCACCAAAATATTACCTCGGTTCCATTATTGCACATCTGACTCACACTCAATAGATTATGCTTCAAGCCATCAACATACAAAACATTTCCAACTTTGACCTTTTCTTTCAACTGAGCAGTGCCTTTTCCTTTTATGGTGACAGGGGTATCATTTCCAAAAGAAACTTTCTTTCCTTTTTCTAAAGAAATATATGATTCAAGTTTTTCTTTATCACCTATCATATGCTTCGAACATCCACTGTCGATGTACCATATATTTTCCTGTCCTTCTGCATAAAAAGCTATCCCACATATTTCTGGTTGTGGTTCCTTTATTCTCCATGTTCTGGTGCTTGAGGTTTGTTCCTTTGTCTGCCGAAACCTGCTCCTGCATTCAGAATCTCCATGACCAAAGTTATTACAAATAGAACACTCAATTTCATTTTCATGTGTCGAAAAGTTGTTATAGGTCCTTTTCGTAATCCCAGTCATACTTCTTTGTTTCTGAACTTCTCTAGTCATGATTGTCTTATAGGCAACATATTGAGCTTCTTTGTGACCAAAGTTATGGCAAGAGAAACATTGGCGATTGAATAAACTTCTTCGATTATCAAATCTACCAGCCAAATGATTGTAGTTTCGATTGTCATCCATTCTTGAAGAAAATTGGGAAGATTTTACCTAAGGTTGGTTGTAGCTTCTGTTTGTCCTTAAGGTAGCTTGCCCCCGATTTTCTTGATAGTCTTTTTTCATTCTTGATGAATAATGTCCCTGATTTACCTGATGATGTCTATTAGGAATTTTCTTACTCCTTCTTGCTGCATCAAGATAACTTTTGGAGGTGGAAGCTTGAGATGTTTTACCATTATACCCCAGACCTCTGTTGATTAGAGGGGAATGCTGCACATTGATAATCTCATCTAGAGTTTCAGATCCTTTAACAAATTTAATATTAAGGGCCTTTTTTTTCTCAATTTCTTTTCTAAGGCCAACAACTTCACATTCTAACTTCTCAAGAAATTTTTCTTTTTCATCAAGTTGAAATTGCAGAGTATCAATTATCACATTCTTTTCTTCTAAACATGTTTTGAGTCTAGAAATCTCTTCATAAAAACCATCCACATCTATAGCATCCAAGTAATCGTCATCGTCAAAGGCCATTAAAAGTTTATAGTGATTACCTCATTCATCTTCATCTCTATTTGATAGTCCATCACTATCTTCATGAGTTTAATAGATTTTATTATTTGCATTTTGTTTCCTGTTCCATCTAACAGGTTCCTTCCCCTTGTAAATCTTATCCTTATGCGGACATTTGGTAGCATAGTGACCTACTCTTCCATAAGCAAAACATTTGAAAGGTAACATACCTCTGAATCTTCCAGTACCCCGTTGAAGATTTATGACAAAATTTGATTCTTCTTCTTCTTCTGACACGTGTCCTGACTCATAGTACTCTCCTTTGCCGGAAGCCTTGAAGGCATCTACTCTCTTGTCTGATGGACCTCCTTTCCTCATTTCATAAGCAGTTAGAATTCTGTGCAGCTGTGACATTTTTAAGGTTTTGTAGATTCTCCTTTTCTTCTATATTAGAAACTTTAGATTCAAATCTAGAGGACAAAGATCTTAGAACTTTTTCAACCACAGTAGCCTCTTTTATTTCTTCACCCAATTTTTTCATACAATTAACAATCTCATCTACACGAAGAAAACAATTAGCCACACTTTCATCATTATGCATCTTGAGATTTTCATACTGAATCCTGAGGGTTTGAAGTTTTGCTCGTTTTACCTGATCATATCCTTCATAGCTCAGAACAATCTTGTCCCATATCTCTTTTGCGGATTTAAACTACATTACCCTAACAAATTCTGATTGAGATAGGCACCCTAATAGAGTATTGACTACCTTTGCATTTTTTTCATATTTCTTCTTCTCAGCCGGATCAGTAGGAGTTGTTGATGGAAAAGTATACCCTGTATCTATGATATCCCAGACTTCTGTACCAAAAGATTGAAGATATGCAGTAACTCTTACCTTCCAATATAGGAAGTTTGTCCCATAAAAAATCAGTGGCCTAATTGATGTTTCCCTCTCGTAGTTGCTCATGATGATAGATATTCCTTCAAGCGATCAAGATTCTTCTGAAGGACCTGCTCCGATACCAATTGTTCGAAATAATACTGAGAGGGGGGTGAATTAGTATTATCAAATTCTTTTCAATATACCTTCCAGATTTATACTTTAATTTATTCTTCAAATATTGATCATTAGATTGTATGTTAGTACCATATAATAATGAGCAAGAACAAGAAAGACAGATAATCACACCCAGGAACACCAGATATAAGGTGGAAACCCAATGTGGGTGAAAACCACCTGCTGCAATATGTTTCTATTTTATTTCAATTAGAAACTTCTTTTACAATGATTTTGTACTGGTGCAGTGCTTTACCAGTACGCAGGCTGCAACCTACAGAGAGCTACAACCCTCTCTCGTTTTCCAGTCTCTCCTAGAAGGGAGCTACAACCCCCTTTTCTCTTTTTACTTATTTAAGGACCACGTTTCATTAATTTTCAAACTGGATCCATGGACATCAAATAATCAACAAGTACATATGAATCAAGCAAACTCCTTATACAATCAACCAATGAATCACCCAATTTCTCAGAATGCTGTAAATAGAAAGGCAATACCAGTAAACTAAACCCAGAACTTTGTAGCAAAGAGATAAAAAGGAAGCCAACAAATACTTCAAGGAAAACTACACAACTTGACCAGTATAACCTTGTGGATATCCACAGCTCTTCTGAGTCTAAACTGTGCAGATTTGCACCTGATCTTTCTTGTGCTCTGTGTACTTCTGCTCATATCTGCACCTACACCTCCCCACTGTGTCTTCTTATGTGTTGCGTACCTCACATTGCGCCTTATGCTTCTCTGCGTACCCCAC
Organism: Pinus taeda; assembly: GCA_000404065.3. Classification (NCBI taxonomy): domain Eukaryota; kingdom Viridiplantae; phylum Streptophyta; class Pinopsida; order Pinales; family Pinaceae; genus Pinus; species Pinus taeda. The sequence goes on along the minus strand of APFE031007487.1, from coordinate 53,929 downwards.
GCACTACACCTTTTGCTTCTCTGCGTACCCCACGCACTGCACCTTCTTCTGCGCTGCATACCCCGCACTCTGCCTTCCTCTCTGCTGCGTACCCCCGCACTGTGCTTTTTTCTGCGTTGCGTTCCCCCCGCACTTACGCCGTGGATCGCCTGCAAACTTTTGATTAGGACCAAATTTAACAGACCTCCAATGTGCCACAGTCTGTCAGATCCACAGATCTGTTCATGCGCCCGAGAGATCACGACCTATCAATAGATTCGCCTTAAGTTTTATCCTTGATTTAGATCTAGCTTTTAAAAACCAATCACCCAAAATTTCAGATCTTAAGATATTCAAATTTCACAAGTGTGAAGCGAAGAGATCTCCTTTCCTTTTTATAGGAAAGCCTTTCACAATACCACGAACCAAAACCATACAATACCATGAACCCAATACCTTGGATCAATATTTGTAGATGCAGAAGCATATGATCAAATATGTCGGGCTAAATACAATGAACCATTCATAAAGATTCCTACGTGCACGCACTTTTCTACATTTGGACTGAGTGAAACTGGGGCCCGCACCTTCTGAATGGAGCACCTGTGTGTATGTCCACACTTCTTGGTCAGCGTACCTGCGGGTCCGTATATTCTCTTAGGATCACCTGCAGGTATTTCATTTTCCATGATTTTGAGTGCCTGAACTGAGATCTGCCACATGGGTAGTTGCCATCAAGTACAACACCTGTACCATAGAGCCAAACCAGAATCATAATGCCAACAAGGATATCTTTATAAACTGCTTCAAAAGGTTCTTCAAGCATGCTTTAATTTCACTTTAAATGACCCTTCAAATGTTTCTCCAAAGGAATCCCAAAACCCTATTGCCAAAACTATGAAGGAGTTTGTTACTTCTTTAATTAAAGTGTGCTTCAAATTGTAGCTGAATATTATAAAAAAAAATTGCCACTCAATGTTCAAGATCTCCCACACTTGTTCCTCAAAAAAATTTCACATGAATGATCTCAAAACAAACCCTAGAAGGACCTAAGAATGCTTTACTAGTGCAACCAAAAACCTGGGATCAATCAAGCGATGTATGCTCCTCCGTCCTACATAGGTGATTGATTTTGTCTCTCTGTAAAATTGGATTAAAGCCCAGAATCTTCCATGATGTTTTCCTCCTCATAAAAACCTCAAGTTATACCTTTGGGCCAAGGTCTTTCCTCAGGGACGAAAATTTCAGAAACCCATAATGTTTTCACTGTGCAGGTCCGAATTCTTATTGTGAAGAGGATGTGAGTTTAGTTTTGTCGAGTGATAAATGAATTGTTATAGGAATTATATTGAAATACCTCCTCAGATCCACTAAATAAGGGGATTATAAGCAATGAGATAAAATCGAAACAAATAGAAAACATGTAGGAGGTTCACTCATGCTACTTATTCTAGAAAAGGAATGCTAAATTACTTACCTGTATTATGTTTCTTTCTCTCCTAGTACTCTAGCATGATTAAATTGAAATGTGGAAGATATGAAAAGGGTGGATATACTTAGCTCTACATAATATCATTCACCTCAACTGGTTTCCCATTCCATCTGGGAACATAATTTTTCCCATTTCTGCTCATGCTTTGAATCAAAATTTTGTCCACATAAATTCTTCTTCAAATATTCTAAATTTGAAGTGAGCATTAAAAACAATGTTTCCATGTCAAATTTCAAGACAGTTGCCATCAATGTTGGAACCAACTATTTCTCAATGATTAGACTGAGGTCATTTTTTTCATGCATACACAATACATCCTTGGTCATATTCCAAATTTAAAAAATTTCCAAGTGATTTACCACGTTTGCTCCAATTGACTTAATAATATTTGGAAATGGGACACATGTTAAATCTAGAATTGCACATGTTACATTGTTCATTAGTCAGCATGCAACCAGGATAGGTTAAGTAATTTGATAAGGAGGATGATTAAGTAAAAAATATCTAAGTCACATTGAACACAAAGACTGATAATTTTTGGCGCAAGCAATGCAAGTTTCAACAAGATAGGAAGCAACACAAGTTCCAACAAGCTAGGAATTCCCTTAGTAGGAATGCCACATAGATGAGAAGCAGTTATAAGGTACAGTGGTCAAGGCTTCTTCTTAAAATGTGACAATTACATTTCAAAAAAAAATTATGGATCAAGTCCATAACATTCCCTTGACTCGAATGAGCCTTAGAGTGGTCAAGGATTCTTCCCAATGGGACAATTACATTCAATTTTTCTTATGGATCAAGTCCATATAATTCCCATAACTAGAATGAGCCTTTTCCATATGTTTGGATGTCATATGAATCCATGTGAAGCAAGATGGAATCAAATTTCATTGAAAAAATAATGTTATGAACACTTCCACTTATGCCATTTTCATGCCACCTTCCACCAATGTTCAGGTGCTCAAAATTAGCTTCAAAAATCAAAGTGTCAGAATCTTGATAAACTTAGCTTTATATCGAAAATCTCGTCATTGTGAATCCAAGGGTGTGAATGAAAATCATATACGAGTGATCCAGGTGGATCTTGAGAAACCAACGGGATGGATAAGGTTCGAAATTCAAAATGGTAGAAAGAAAAAATTGTTTGCATCAGTTAAGAGGGTTCGTCTTCTTGATCGTGGTGGTGTGAACAATTTGTCAATCTGAGCTCATATGCAAAAGATAAAGCTATTCAATGATTGATATGGAAGAGGAAAAGTGGGGGCCATAGAGCGCCTCATGGCAACCCAGTGAGCACATAGAACCCACATGGAAATCCATCAAACACTGACACATGGCAGCCCTTTATTAGCCTCATAAACCTACACAGGGATATTTTGGTTATAACAGTTAATTATATGAAAAAAAAATATCAAATAAAAAAATTTACAATAATCGACACCATATCATAATATCATAAAAGTTATAACCATAAATCTAAATAGGGGAAAACAAAATATATATCTATATATATATATATATAGCCAACATAACTAATACGTGGCATATATCTAAATTAGGGTGGTTTTAACAACAAAGTTATAACATATACCATATTAAAAGAGATTATATATGAACCATGTTAAACCAACCCATGTGGCACACTCCAAACAAAAGTCAACATAATGATGTATCCACTCCAAACGAAAACGTATGTTCCAAGCAAAGGTTAATTCAGCATGTAAATATGGTGGTTGTCAGTTATGGCACATGCCATAAACACTCCAATGAACTTCAATGCATGCACAAATAGTCAAAGGTTAATGTAACAGTCCAAAGGTTGATAACAAATAATGAAGTTTCCATAAAATTTCAACCACGAAGTTTCATATGCCATCAAACTGCAACGTATAGCAGGTTTCATGGATTTCAGGGATGGGTGAGTGTGGTCCCATTAAGTATGGGCCCACTACCGACTCAACAATTAAAAAAATATATTTTTATATATATTCATGGAATGCAGTTTTTAATATGGTTCTGTAAATATGGGTTAGGTAAAAATAAAACATAACCTCCTCATGAAATAATCCACTCATGTTTATTTAAACTTATTTTTTTTACCCTTTGATGGGAGAGATCAATGGGGACGGGTTTTGAGACCGGGTGGCAGAACCCTGAGCACTGAGAAATACTGGTGGAACCTTGCTTGAGCAGTGCTTTTGCAATAGGGTGATTTTGGTCCAGACTTAGAATTGGGCAAGTTTTATATGGATTTTACACAACTCGATGATGGGAATCCATTGGAGGTGTCAGTCTCTGCAGCAGATCTCTTGGATTTTCGAGCCTTTTTTAGCACGGAGGTATAATGCTCCATTTTTGTAACTAGTGAATGTAGCCTCTTTTGATGCCATTTTTAATGAATGAAGGCCTCCCCATTAATTGAGCAATGCCAGGAGATGTAGTTCAGGAGGGACGAACTCCGTTATGAAGTTCTTGTCTTCTTGTTTCTTATGCTCTTCTTCTTCTTTCTCTTACATGTGCACATTTAAAGTTTCTACTTGGTTAGCCTACAAACTGTGTATGTAATGCTTTTAATGCATATATAAACAAAAGTTAACCTGGATCAACAAGCTCATATGTCAAAGTTCAAGTTTGGCTTGCTCACATGGAAGGATTAGATGGCGTGGTATGTTTCATTAGCAAATCAGGAACCACCAAGTGGTAGGATGCCATTGCTTCTCACATTTCCAAAGTCACACATCAATGAAGGAAGGTGTTAAATAATTGGCCTCGAGTAGGGAAGGATTGTGATGCGATGGACCTGAGACCACAATAACACTTCACAAAAGACAGGAGGTAAGGCATTAAAGGATCGTTCTCAGAGTTGTGACACAATGGATCAAAGATCACAATAAAAATCCATAGGAAAACAGATTCCCGCTTTATGATTTCCTGTCAGATCTCTTTCGATTGTGAAATGTGTTAGGTTCCTCAGATGTGATAAGACTATAGGCTACAGTTTAATGGTCTGTTGGGTCCGTCATATCACAATCGCACATTGCCCACCTTGTTCACAGACCATAAGCCCGCAACACTTCATGGATTGCAATTTGTGATGGACAGTCGGTGCCGAAAGATTATGGCCTGCTACACAGCAAAATTCTTACTCGGTTAGCGGATGTTTTGAGTGAAATTGTGGATTTCACTGGTGTGAAGGATGTTGTGGTGTCATGTTCCATGAGATCTTTTTTCTCTGCTTATCTACTAGTGTGGGTTGCTGGCTTATATTGGGGTGGCCATGGTTGGGGCTTTGTGATCGTTTTCCTACTTATCATATATCCTCTGGGTTATTCCATGGTGGCTCTATTGTTGGCCTTGTTCCATTTTCTTCATGGTTATATGTTGTGGTTTCGACCTTCTTTGTAATGGTTTGATGCCTATCTTTGGGAGTTTGAGAGATACACCCATTTCTAAGGGATCTTTCATCTAGGCCTACGTGTCTAGTTTGCTAAATTGATAATTGGCTTCATGTTGTTTGGGAATTCGACAGGCGTGACCTTTTTTAAGGGCTCCTTTATGCCTCTTACATGTCAGGTTTTCTCAATTAATGAGTGACTACCGGTTGTTTGAGTTATATCTAATGTTTGCCTGCGATATTTCTTTGAGGGTGCAGCATGCCCCGTAACTTGTTATCAGTCATATGTATGTTGGGCATTATTCTAGCACATATGCTATATGCATGATTATTTACAGCTATTTTTATTTTAATCTACTAAAATAGGAATTATTTTATTAGAATGATGTATTGAAAAGGGGAATTTAGTGAAATTATTCTAGGTGGTGTTTATAAATCTGTATTGAAATTAGACTTATTCTTTAATATCACACAAACACATATGCTATAGGTTGTTTAAGTGGAAACTAAATTCCATGAGCCCATCTTCATTTATTACATTATGTGTGCTAGAAATCCTCATCCAGTTCTGTCATATGACATTCCTATCCATGAAGTGTGTTTCAATCTATCACATAATGTGTGTGATTCTGTCCTAATATTGATTAGACACATTATATGTGCACCCCAAACTATCTATCCATCCATATGTGAAGCCCATAGCATGCCACATGCCCAAGGTAAACAAATTTATATGCGCTAACCAAAATTGACAATCCCATACATTTTTTCCATTATATTAGAGAACCAAAATAAGCAAGCAACATAGGGCAATGAATGTCGACTACAGAAATATCTGGATGCAAAGCTTAATACAATATGTGTCCACATAAATTCTTCTATAAGTATTCTAAGTTTGAGATGAGCATTCTAAACAATGTTTCCATGTCAAATTTCAAGCCAGTTGTCATCGACGTTGGATCCAATTGTTTCTCAATGATCAGACTGAGGTCATTTTTTCATGCATACAAAATATATCCTTGGTCATATTCCAAATTCTCAAAAATTCCATGTGATTTTCCTCGTTAGTTCCAATAGACTTAATATCCTTGGAAATGGGACACATGTTAAATCTAGAAATGCACCTGTTACATCGTTGATAAGTCAAGATGCAACCAGGATAGATTAAGTAATTTGATAAGGAGGATGATTAAGTAAAAAAATATCTAAGTTACATTGCACAAATATTGATAATGTTTGGTGCAAGAAATGCAAGTTTCAACAATATACGAAGCAACACAAGTTCCAACAAGCTAGGAATTCCCTTAGTAGGAATGACACATAGATGAGAAGAAGTTATAAGGTAGAGTGGTCAAGGCTTCTTCTGAAATGGGACAATTACATTTCAAAAAAAAATTATGGATCAAGTCCATAAAATTCACTTAACTCGAATGAGCCTCAGAGTTGTCAAGGCTTCTTCTCAAATGGGACAATTACATTGAATTTTTTTTTATGGATCAAGTCCATATAATTCCCTTAACTCGGATGAGCCTTTTCCATATGTTGGGATGTCATATGAACGAATGTGAAGCAAGATGGAATAAAATTTCATTGAAAAAATATTGTTATGAACACTCCCACTTATGCCATTTTCATGCCACCTTCCACCAATGATCAAGTACTCAAAATTAGCTTCAAAAATCAAAGTGTCAGAATCTTGTTAAACTTAGCTTTATATTGAAGATCTCATCATTATGAATCCAACGGTGTGAAGGAAACTCAAATCCAACCTCATATGCAGAAGTTAGAGCAACTCAAAGTTCAGTTTTGACTTGCTCATATGGTAGGATTAGATGGCGTGGTAGGTTTCATTAGCGAATTGGAAACCTCCAAGTGGTAGGCCTCCATTGCTCCCCACATTTTGAAAATCACACATCAACGATGGAAGGTGTTAAACAATCAGCCCCAAGTAGGGAAGGGTTGTGATGCAATGGATCGCAAACCACAATCGTACTTTGCAAAAGATAGGAGGTAAGGCATTAAGGGATCAGGCCCGGAGTTGCGATGCAATGGATCAAAGATCGGAATCAAACTTTATAGGAAAAAAAAGTCTCGCTTTATGATTTTCCATTAGTTCTTTGCTGATTGTGAAATGCGATAGGTTCGTCAGATGTGATAAGACTATAGGCTATAGTTTAGTGGTCCGTTGGGTCCATTGTATTGGAATCTCACATTGCCTACCATGTCCGCAGACCATAAGCCTGCAGGACTACATGGATTGCGATTTGTGATGGAAAGTCGGTGCCAGAAGATTATGGCCTACTACACAGTAAAATTCTCACTCAATTAGTGGATGTTTTGAGAAAAATTGCGGATTTCACTGGTGTGAAGGATGTCATGGTGTCATGTGCCATGAGATCTTTTTCCTCTAATTATCTACTAGTGCAGGTTGATGGCTTACCTTGGGGTGGCCATGGTTGGGGCTTTGTGATTGTTTTCCTACCTATCATATCTCCTCTTTGTTACTCCATGGTGGCTCTATTGGTGGCCTTGTTCCATTTTCTTCATGGTTATATTTTGTGGTTCCGGCTTGCTTTGTAATGGTTTGATGCCTATCTTTGGGAGTTAGAGAGATGCACCCATTTCTAAGGGTTCTTTTATCTAGGCCTATGTGCCTAGTTTTCTAGATTGATAATTGGTTTCATCTTGTTTTGGAATTCGACAGACGCGAACTTTTTTAAGGGCTCCTTTATGCCTCTTACATGTCAGGTTTTCTTGATTGATGAGTGACCACCTGTTGTTTGGGTTATATCTAATGTTTCCCTATGAGGTTTCTTTGAGGGGTCAACATGCCCCGTAACTTGTTATTAGCCATATGTATGTTGGGGGTTATTCTGGAAAATATGCTATATGCATGATTATGTACATATATTTTTATTTTAATCTACTAAAATAGGAATTATTTTATTAGAATGATGTATTGAGAAGGGGAATTTAGTGAGAGTATTTTACGAGGTGTTTATCAATGTGTACTAAAATTAGGCTTATTCTTTAGTATCCCACAAACACATATCCTATAGGATGTTTAAGTGGAAATTCAATGGCATGAGCCCATCTTCATCTATTACATGATGCGTGTTAGAAATCATCATCCAGGTGTGTCATATGATGTTCCTATCTATGGAGTGTGTTTCAATCTACTACACAATGTGTGTGCTTCTATCCTAATCTTGATTAGACACATTATATGTGCACCCCAAAGTATCTATCCATGCATAAGTGAAGACCATAGCATGCCACATGCCCAAAGTAAACCACTTTATATGCACTAACCAAAATTGACAATCCCATAAAAAATTTCCATTATATTATAGAACAAAAATAAGAAAGAAACATAGGGTAGTGCATGTCGACTATAGAAAGATCTCGATGCAAAGCTTAATACAATATGTGTCCACATAAATTCTCCTAGAAATATTCTGAATTTGAAGTGAGAATTAAAAACAATGTTTCCATGTCAAATTTCAAGCCAGTTCTCATCCATGTTGGATCCAATTACTTCTCAATGATCATGTTGAGGTAATTTTTTTCATATATACACAATTTATCCTTGGTCATATTCCAAATTCTTAAAAATTCCAAGTGATTTTCCTCATTAGCTCCAGTTGACTTAATAAGCTTTGGAAATGGGACACATGTTAAATCTAGAATTGCACATGTTACATTGTTGATTAGTCAGCATGAAACAAGGATAGATTAAGTAATTTGATAAGGAGGATGATTAAGTAAAAAGTATCTACGTTACATTGCACAAAGACTGATAATCTTTGGTGCAAGAAGGTAAGAAGAGGATTTGGCATGGGCCTCTCTATTATGCTCAAAATGTAAAATTATGTGCTTACAATGCTCAAATGCTTTTCAAAACCACTCAAAAGAGGTGAAGGAAAGTTGGTTGGAAGCTCTAAAGTTGGGTCAAGGGGAAGGAGAGAAAGGTTTCCACAATGTCAAACACCAGTTTAGCCTCAAGTTGTAGTTGAGACACAAGAAATCATGTCTCGTGAAGGAGAACCTATAAACATGATAGAAGATGAGAAGACCTTAAGAAAGGATTTCTTTCATATGACATAGATGGTGAAGGTCCTTTATGAAGAGAGGAATAGTAGGTTGCATAGAGAAAGTTCCAAACCTCCCAAAGGAGAAGGCTCTTCAGGAGAAGGTAATGGAGAAAGTGGTAATGGGAATGGAGATAGACCTCCGCCCTCTTTGCCATATTCTTCATCTTCTTCCTTACAAGCATCTTTACCCTCTTCCACTAACACAACGCTTAATCATACACATCATCATTCTTCAAAAGGAACTAGTAAATTTCTTTTTTAAAAACTTGATGTTAAATTCAAGTTGCCCATGTATAATGGTGAAGTGAATGCAAAAAATCTTGATAATTGGATCCTTTAGTTGGAAATCTATTCCAGGATTCAAAACCTTCAAGAGGATGACGCAAAGATTCAGTTAGATTCCTTGAGAATGGAGGATGCAACACTAGTATGGTGGGAATTAAAGACCCAAGAGGAGATTAAGGAACATGGTAAGATCTCAATTTCTTCGAATGATTTCACTGTTGCAATTAAAAGAAAATTCTACCCTCTTGCTTATATGCAGAAATCCACCATGAATTGGCAAACCTTTAGACAACTTAAACCTCAAAATGTGCAAGATTACACCCAATAATTCAGAAAAAAGGTCTCTAAGGTTAGGTGTAGATTTTCAATCACAACACACATTGCCGAATTACATAGGGGCTTACACAATTACCTTAGGAACACTACCTTAATGTTTAGTCCCAATAATCTAGATGATGTGTGTGCAAGCCACTCATCTTGAGGCAAGAGGGAAAAATATATCAGAAGAAGGTAATAAAAATCCATTTAAAGGTAAAGAGAAAGAAAAGGGTTTCAAGAGAAAGAAAAATGCATCCATTAAAAAGGATGGAGAGAAAACAATCTATAAACATTGTTCCTAAGAGGGTCACAATGAAACTCACTATTGGAAGCTTCATCCTGAAATGAAACCAAAGAAAATGAACAACAAAGGAAAAGAAAAGACATTTGATATCACTCAAGAAGAGGATTTGGGATCCAAATCAGGTGATGAAACAAAAATCTCGGCAATGGGGTTTAAAGGAAAGGAATCCATTTCCAACATGAGTTCTTCAAACTCGCATAATGAAACTCCAAATTAAAAGAGGAGAATAGAATTGTTTCACATAAGGGTGATCTCAAAACATAACAAGATTGATACGATGTTTGATAGTGACTCTCAAGCCAATATTCTTTTAGAAAAAAATTTCAAGAGTTTAATCTAGAAACTGTTGCATATCATAAACTGTATCCACTTGAATGTGTATGTGACAATACATAATTTTAGGTTACAAAAAAGTGTAAACTGAAATTCTCTATCACTGCAAAATTCATAGATGAAGTGGAGCTTGACGTTGTGTTGTTAGATATCTGTGGCATTGTTCTGGGTAGCCCTCACCTTTATGAGAAAAAATATATCTTGCATTGACATGAGAACAAATATCATTTATTCAAAAATGGAGTAGAATATATAGTGAGATATCACAGTAAGAAAACAAATCTCTCTTGTTAATGCAGGGCAAATGAAAATACTAGCAAATTTGAGCAAGAATTTTATGCTTCTCATGATCAAACCTGAGAATGATATTGATTATGAAGTGTTTGATGGTTGTAATTCGAATTTGAAAACCAATTTGGTTGACGTTGTTAACCAATGTGATGAAATGTTTCAAGAATCAAAGGGATTACTTCCAAAGAGGGGAATCTAGCCTGAGTTACAGTTGCAGTAAAAGTGTTTTCTTCCTAACATTGGAATGTATAGGATGCTAGTGATGGAAAGCACAAAAATTAAGATGCAAATCCATGGATTGTTGAATGAAAGGATCATTCGGCCTACTGCTTTACCGTGTGGTGCACCTCTTGTTTTGGCGCCCCGAGAAGAATGGTAATAATTTCCTTGAATGGGATTCAAGAAGTGTTTCTCATCAAAGTAGAGTTGTTGAAGGAGATATATGTGAAAATTCTGTCACTGCAACAAGTGATTTGTTTTACCTACTTATTTTTCAATAAGTTATTTACGAAAACCCTTCACTAAATAATAAACTAAATTTTGCTGTAGATATCACACCATAATACAGAAAAAAATACATGCACAAGAATCAAACACATCAACACAGATATTTTGGACAATTGTCCCCAAAAAACCCCAATGCGGGAAAATCGGTTCAGCAGAGGATTATTTTATTAATTAGTTATTCTTCATTAAAAATGTCTCCCAAATAGGATTACCAAACAAAGATAAATTCTCCAGCACCTCTCTTAGTCTCAGCATGAGGTTCGCCGGTCTGTGTACAACTCTCAGACCATCTGCTTCAACTCCTACATCTCTGCTTTAGCACTTGGACTTTCTGTGTCACCCACACAGGCCCTCCAGTGACTATGCAGTCCTATTGCCTCTGCGTCTACCTCTCTAACATCTGAGTTCAACTTATGGTGTTGATCCTAATTCTTTGTTCCATACTTGCTACCTCTTATGACAATCCAGACCTCTAGCTTGAATTTCTCAACTGACCCCACTCTAGAAATCGAATTGATTGGTCTTGCTCAGTGTCTCTCCATTTGACCCTGAAGTCCCCTTTTATACCTTTCCTGTTGATGAATCAAAGGCCAAGATTAAGTCCCTAATAAACAACCAAGATTAAAATAGACATGATCCTTACCTTTTGGAAGCTTCTCATCCTTATCAGTTTTTTTTGCTAAGGCAAGAGTGGACCCTTCTTATTCAATTAAGAAAGAGGAATAGTGTACAAACAACAACCTTGGCAGTGGGGCCCACCACAATCCATGGCCGCAAGACAACAAAATGAACCCCGGGATGTGGCCCACCAAAAGAAACCAGTAGTCCAAAAATGACCATTGGATCCGAAGCCAAAGATATAGCGTGTGAAAAACATATCGGGTGGCCAACAAGCTCACTTTTTAACAAAAACATCAGACTTGATAAACCCTATAAACCATAATTTATAATCATATTAGGTCCATTTTTTTCATAACCGGCGATCACTTTTACTGCCCGAAATTCACTATTTGCGTGTGATTCCCATGAGGTAATGCAAATAGCTCGAAACATAACCGTTGTATCGGTCCCACCAACATGCACATTCCATCCTGGCCGTAGAATTCCCTCACTCGATGAGGGTGGTATTTCCTCCCCACCCAAGGCCACATGTCGCGTGGTGAGTGGAATCACTCCCGATTGTCAAAAACCACTTCTGGCCTAAAGAGCATGCGATAAACCAAAAACCACCTCGATGGCAGTAAAGCGTTCACAGGAATACAAACGAGGCTTTTGCACTTGCCGAGAAATATGGATTCCGGCACAAGGGCCAAAGGAAGATGAAGATTCCTCCTTCCAGCCATCCCTCTGAGATTGCTGGTTTGTTGTTACCTGGGTTAAGGAATTCAACATAGACCTGCATTCTAAGAAGGACCTGACATGTGTCATAACAATTCATAAAGGATCCAGATCGACGAGACCCCTTTTATGTTGCTCTATTTTGGAAATTCTGTCTCTTGATTTTTTTGAATGCTGTTGTTGGTTGGTGATGGCCTTGGATGAGCATCTCTCCTTGAACCTGTCATCTGTTATCTCCTCCCACCAGCAGCACAAGTCAGTATGCTTGTTTCTCACTCTGTCATTTGCAATGTAGTCCGCAACTTTGTTGGCTTCCCTGCGAACATGCACCAACCTAAGAGTTCTCAGCCTTCATAGGTGCACTTGGATTCTTTGGTAGACTTGCAGAAGCCGCCATTGTTCTGAGATTTTCTTAAGAGCAGTGTCAACATTTATCCTCTTCACTAATTTAATGACTAATTCTGAGTCAGCTTCAATGATGACATTATGAATGTTGTGCTTGAGCAATATTTCCAGGCATGATTCCATCGCCATGAGCCCAACCATATTGTTAGTAGCTTTTCCTAGATAACTACGGAAGATGATTTGTATGTTTCCTTCCTTGTCTCTCAAGACCCCTCCATAACCAACTTCTCACAGATTCCCTTTTGAAGCCCCGTCTAATTTGAATTTTAAAAAGCCATGAGAAGGGGGTTGCCAAGAAGACTTGTATGTTGAGGTCTTCTTGTTAATCTGCATAGAACCCTGAGGGTGATGAACCTTGAGCTCTAACTTCTCCAAAATTCTGGCCTCTCTTTGACCGATGGGTGTGCCAGTTGCTGCACCTTCGAGGATATGAAAAGTCTCTTTGAGTTGTTTAAGGATTGGCTTAAGGATGCTACTCATTGGACTCATTTTCTCTTTGAAAATCCTATTGTTGTGCTCTTTCGAGACATTCTAGATTATGAATCCCGGGGTCAACATTTAGGCAAAGTTAATGATCTCATTGTTTGGAAAGTTGTTTCGCCAATTCTTCAACGTAGTAATGATGTCATTAACATTTCTGTCTATTTGCTCAAATACTTCTCCAACCCAATTCCAAAGTATTGTAGTGAAAGTGCATCTATCTAGTAGATGATTTGTAGTTTCTTCTTGCTGTCTACATAAATGAAATCTTGAGGGGCCAACAAAGCCTCTTTTTCTTAGGTTATCCCATGTCAGAATCCTACCCTATTGAACCAACCACTTGAACAGTTTGACTTTCATACAACGAGGATTTTCCTAGATTTCTTTGAACTTCTTATCAGTGTTTGGAAGGTTGAGCCATGCATCTATTCTTTTGTCTTCCTTAAGGTTGAAGAGACCTGTCTTGTTCTTCCCCATCTTAGTTGATTGTTCAAGTTTGAGTTCAATATTTGGCTCTTGTCTAGAAGACCTTGAGGGGCTATAGCTTGAGTATGCAGCATGCCCATTCGACTGTAATCTGGAAGTTTCCAAGTTCTCCATTTCCCATCGTTCCTTGATTTGTCCCAATAGTCACTTACCCACCTTAGTCCTTTGTTGATGGTATCGGTGTGAATATATGCTAATTCTTCACTTCAGAGATTGTCCTCCTGCTGCCAATTTCCCTACCAGAACCAAGCCAAGTTCCCATTTCTAATCTCCCAGAAACTGTGGTTTTGGACTAGGGCCCTATTCTCCCATGCCCTATCCCAAATTGCAGAACCTTTTACTTTTCCTATCATTTTGATTAGATTTTTCTCCTACCATTCGCTAGCATATTTGTGCTTCCATAGTTTTTCCCAAGGGGCTTGTATTTCTTTCAACCATCTCCACGAGATTTTGGCACCAAGAACTCTATTCAGAATTCCTGGGTCATGAAGACCGAAGCCACCATGGGACTTAGGTTTGCATACTCTATCCCATGCCACAAGGGCCCATTTCTTATTTTCTTCACCTTTCCTCCATAGAAAGTCTCTTTGAATGCTTCTTATATTGGTCATTACACTGGCTGGTGCTAGAATGGCAGATAACATATAGATAGGAATACTTTCGAGGACAGCCTTTGTGAGAATCATTCTGCTGCTAGATTTAGTACTTTGTTTGTCCATTTGTTGATCTTATCTTTTAGTTTATTGAGAACAGGCTCCTATATATGCTTGTGAAGCAGTTTGTCAGTGAGAGGAACTCCTAGGTACTTCACAGGCAGTGACTCCCTTGGGAAGCCTAAAATTATGGAAAGATTTCTTTGAATTGAAATATCTGTTTTGAAAAAGAAAATCTTTGATTTAGTGGGACTTACCTTTGTGTCTTCTTCCCTAGCAATATCACTTAGAATCTGTTTGAATGCTTTGGTTTCCCTGACAATGGGTGTGCCTTGAAGCATAGTATCATCCAAAAATTGTTGATGTGTCATCATGTCCCCACCTTGAGTGAGTCTCAGACCCTGAATTCTCCCTTCCTCCTTAGTAGCTATGATAGCTCTTCCTAACCCTTTCATCATTAGAATGAAGAGGAAAGGAGAAAGGGGATCTCCTTACCTGTGACCTCTAGAAGGCTTGAAGGTATTGGAAGGAGTGCCATTGAGAAGAATTGAATAGTTGGTTGTAGTAACTAGCACTATAACCCATTTAATCCAATTGTAGTCAAAGCCATAGGATTTTAAAATTGCTCTTATGTACGACTAGCTAAGTTTGTCATAGGCCTTTGCTATGTCCAACTGCATTATTATTCCTGCCTGTCTGTTGGTAATGGGTGAATGAACCATTTCATGTGCTTGAATTATATTATCTAGAATTTGTCTTCCTTCCACATAGCGCATTTGTTCTTTTGACACTAGGGTTGGGAGCAGAGGTTTGAAACGGTTGGCAATGACTTTGGATATAATTTTGTATATCACATTGCATAATTCTATATGTTGAAATATGTATGGAGAGGTGGCCTTCTCTTGTTTGGGGATTAAGGCTATGAAAGATTCATTGAGCACCTTCAAGGCTTTCTTAAATCTTCGAGAGTCTTCCTCTACTTCCAGGATGTCCTGTTTCACTATCCTCCAACAAGCTTAGAAAAAGGCCACATTAAAGCCATCCAGGCCTGGTGCTTTCCCATTTTTCATCTCTTTCATGACATCCTCAATTTCTTCCTCTATTACTGGTCTATTAAGATTGAAATTATCTTCTCTAGTAACCAATTTAGGAATGTACTGAGTGAATTGTTTCGTAAACTAGTATCTATCTTCCATGGTTTCCTCAGCATTTTTTTGAAAATGCTTGAGTAGAACCTTCTCCATCTCTTTATGATTGTTTCTCTCTATTCCATGCTGATTTGTAAGTTTCATGATTCTATTGTTTTTTCGATGAGCTATGGTGGATCTCTCCCCTTCTTTAATCTATTGTACTCTGGATTTCTGTCTCTAGAGTATTTCCTCTTGAAGGCATATGTTGCCCCACTCCTACTGGAGTGAATTTGCCATCTCTTTCCTTTCATCTATATATCCTTCTGCGATAAGAATCTGGTTTATTTCCTTTAGTTTCTTTTTCACCTCTCCTTTAGCTTTGGAGATGTTACCAAATGTTATAGACATTTTTGGGCACTTCAACCCCAATCATAAATGTCCATAAACTGAGGGATCCTAAGTCCCTAAAAGTGTTTCTTCACTACCTAAAGGAACAATGTCAGCTGATTATCATCTCCCAGAAGTTCTCCCCTGAAAACTACTCATAAATGGTCAAAACTGGACCATACTGAAAGCTCAATGCAGAAAGTACGATGCATACTGAATTGCTCCTATGTAGGGTGTGATGGTCGAGAATGGACATATGGCAAGGACAAAAATGCGAGGTGGAAGATCATGGAATCTTCCAGAAGCTTCCCCTCTAACACTTGCCTCTCTGTTTTCGACCAGGGATGAGTAAGAGATCATCATTCTCCAAGTGGAAGCAAGAACTATCAGAGAGAGGAAACTAATCAAGATCCCAAAAGACGACTCACCTCTCTGTAATCATCTATATATGGATCCCTCATCACAGAGATCCAGAGGCTGGAATTTTGCATCTTATAGAGAAGTGTTGTTGGTTTTCTGGTGTACATTCATAGTGTTGGGTGATCTAAGCTTTGCTTGAGGTGAAGAAGGGCTTCCTAGCTGGAGGATGATGCTGGGTCAGAACATATGGTTGTAATCATCTTGCTACTTTTCATCTTAATAAAGCTATTCTAGTTTTCTTCCATATTCTTGTGTACTTGTTTATACATGCATTTATAGGGTTAACACACATCTGGTCTTCTGTGATTTATGAATATAGATCTTTGTTTCTTCAATAGTAGTATGTTGCTGTGATTCTATAGGTTCTTTTGAAGTTGGGCAGACGAAGAAGAAGCAGCGAAGCTCTATTAAGAAAGAGAGGAAATCAAGTGCAAGAGTAAGGTTGGTCTTCTTAGTTCTCCTCATGTCTATTTTCATAAAAGAAAATGAAGGTAGAATTTACTTGTTTGTTTCTAAGATAGCCAGCGATCTTAGCGGGAATAGTAGCATCCGAGTGGACACTATTCCCAGTAACAAAATGGCGACTCCGTTGGGGAGCGACTAGATTGTTTGTTAGCCTATCTATCTTTGTTTCTTTTATAAACTTACAGACGGAGCCTGAAGTCAAGCCAGCTAGCCTTCG
This sequence comes from Pinus taeda, assembly GCA_000404065.3. Classification (NCBI taxonomy): domain Eukaryota; kingdom Viridiplantae; phylum Streptophyta; class Pinopsida; order Pinales; family Pinaceae; genus Pinus; species Pinus taeda. The sequence goes on along the minus strand of APFE031007487.1, from coordinate 36,951 downwards.
AACTGAATTTGTTATATAAATGCAAAGTAGATCAATGCTGCTTAAGTCTACCTCCGGGATTTGTTTACGAATCAAACAATAGATCTGCAAGCAATCTAATTGCCCTAAGTGGTGGCTCTAGTAACCTCTTTAGATCACCCCTATGTTTTACATACACTGAACATTACTTAGTCAACCTAAATCCCTGAACTGAATTGCAAACTGTGAGTGAAAACATGTTTAAAGTCTCACACTGGTACCATCACACCCGACCTTCAAGGTATACTGTATGCATCGCACTTCCCGAGTGGAGTAGGTGCACTGCATACTGGTTTCACTGTGTAATAGGAGCAATGGTTAGGGAGGGTTAACTTTTGTTTTCTCTCACTGTTTTCAGTCCTATTCAGGATCTTTGCTGTCTGTAGTCAGTGTATTTCTGTGAAAACCCCCTTCTCTTGCATTATTCCGCCCCCTTAGTGCAAAGAAATGTAAGTTTTTTTTATGTATTGTGCGTCATTTTCAGTTCTCTTTTGCAGAAAGTAGCATAGTCGAACTCTCGTTTCTGGATCTGAAAGTGCCGTAGCTATCGTTTTCAGTTTTAGAAAACAATCCCATTGTTCTTGAAAGTCGATTATACAGTTACTATTGCATATTATTTGAATTAGTAGTTTTTAAAGTTTCGAAAAGGAATTTTAATTTCAAAATCACAAAGTGTCTCTCTTACCTTCACGTCATTTTGAAAAAGAAATTTGTTGACTACTGTTGCTTTAAAAGTAATTACAGATTTGCACATAGATTTCTTATTGTCATTCATACATTAAGAAGGCTCAAAACAAATACATGCATGTGCATTTGCATTTAAACTGGTTGGTTTGATTTAGGACTGTGCATTTAGCGTGTTCTCTATGCTCTTTACAGAAAGATTCTTAAATTTCTTTCCTTAGTAGCTAGGATTTTCATTGCCGAAGGAAGATTAAACGTTTGTTTACCACCTTAGGCTGCATTTTAGGAATTGTATACACATCACGTGGTGAACCTGAAAGGAAAATTGTTAAGCAAGATAAACTTAAAATAAATTTAATGAATCTAACAATGCTTTGGAACTTAACGCACAACATCTAGAGGTCTAGGCTAGAGACGTATTCTGGCATCGTAAAACTTGGTAACTGTTGTTTTCAGTGTTGGTTGGGTGATTCCTCCACTCTGAGACGGAAAGTACTAGTACAAACTTGTGCTCCCACATATCGTCAAGTATATATGGGGATACCACAATAGGCTACATCCTTTATCCTTAGGAAGCAGTGTCTGCCACCCTATCGATCGCAATGCAATGAACACATCATTCGTGAAGATTGACTGCCATACCGTAAAACATATTTTACAGTTTTGTGATTAGTTTCGTAATCCTCTCTGCCTAGATCTCCAGAGAAGTCCATTTTGCTCCTTTTTAGACTCCTTAAAGGGAAAGGTCCTCTAAGCACTTGTCACTTCAGGCTCAATAAAAATCAAAGGCAACTAGAGTAATCTTTTGTTTTTTCTCGACTCTTTAAAATTGAAAAAAACAAGTTGTGTCAAAGTGTCTAAAATTCATTTAATTCAAAAAAAAATTTTCCCTTTTCTATTTTGAGTTGATCAAGTAATCCGCAATCATGGAAGAAAGTCAATCAAAACCCCGTCGTTCGCGGAGACTTACGAGTCAACCGTTGTTGACTCCGGAAGTGAGACCATTTTGGATGAAGCAAACTCGTTTAACCAGATCAAAGTCCCCTAGGTTGGTTGGGGCAAGCACTCCAACATCCTCAGAGACTCCGGTTACTCCGAACATTTTTGGTATCCCTGCCTCTACAGAAGAAATTCCGCAACAGCAAAAGGATATTACAACTGATCCTAGTGTGACAGTTAACACTTCTATTGCTGAGCTGACTCTGTCTATATCCGATTCGGAAGGTGTTACTCCGCAACCATCTACTGTTGCAGAACTTACATCTTCTTCGGCACCAAAAATATTTTACAGACCTGATGATCTGCCTCTTCCTCCTGGATTGATTGCCATAGAAGAGATTGTGGAAGATCCTCCATCTAGCACTCCAACACAACTTGGAGCTGGGATCACCCTGTATCCTTCTTCATCAGAAAATATTCACTCGCCCTCTGAAGTTCCTGAAGAATCACTAAGGAATATTTTGGATAGGCTTAATATGTCTGAACAACCATCAACATCAAGGACTATGTTACTCGACACAGCAACAACATAAGCTCCTTTTGCTATTCCAACAATGTTTGCCGGCGTGCCATCTATCCCAACCAGCTTTCAATAGCTGGACGGAGTCCATCCAGGGGCTATTTTGACAGTATGGACTGTTCTCGTTTGTTCGTTTGGAATTATATCTGGAATCTCTTACATTGAGTCTCAACAAATTGATCCGTCACAAGGTCAATTTGGGCAAACTGGTCCCCAAAGGCAAATCATCCCTTTGAGTACTGGATTACCATCTTATGGAGGGCCATATACCCTTTCATTGCCTTCTTCAGAAGGACAACCATGCGTGAATTCACAACAAAATTTGGGTTATGCTGGAATCACAACTAGCAGTTGGGTACCAATCCTGTCTCAACAACCAACAGTTGTATGCTAAATACAACAAAGTTTACCTATGACAAATATCCCCACTACGTTGGCTATTGTCACAGTGTCACAAGTACAAGCATCACCAGTTGTATGCCAACCGCAATTTTCGCAGGTTGTAATGCAATAATCTCTTGTACCTCCAACACAACCGTAATCGCCAACTAGTGGAATAGCACAGGTTCAAATCGGGAACACCAATCCCCATCTTGGTCAAATAGATAGTACTGGACAATAGTCCATGGCTTCACAACCATGGTTGGTGCAATACCAACAACCACAATTCCAGCAGACCTACCAAGGATATGAGCAACAAGTCTTTGCAAGTAATGAGCAGCCGTATCAACCATATCATAATGGTTATGCCCATCAACCTTACGAAAGTTACCAACATCAAATGTATTATGTTGGTATGCAAAGACCGACTGCTCAAACAATTTTGTCTTATCCTGGGTATGCTCAACCAAGCCTAAATCAACAGTTGCCTTTCATGGCGACTTTAGAGTTACCAAATCTGAGTCGACTAACGAACGATCCAATTGCCTACGCCCCTTGGTGGTCGGCGATTTTGCATAAACTTCCGCCAGATATTCCTAAATTTAATGGGAATCCAGGCAAAGACCCATCGAATCATGTGATGACCTTTCATCTATGGTGTTCATCAAACACTCTCAATAATGATTTGATTCAGCTTCGTCTCTTTCATCGCACGTTAACGGGTCCAACAACAAAGTGGTATATCGAACTGCCTAGAGCTTCATTTGATAACTTTAGTACCCTAGCCACAACCTTTTTAGCCCATTTTCAGTTACCTATAAGGTACGAAACAGGAACTGAGCTACTTACCAATTTCAAAAAAATGAGAGCCACTCACATATCCGATCATATTCATGAGTTGCGACGTCATCGTAGAATGGTAAAAACATATGTTCCTAATCAACTATTGGCTGAATGGTTTATTAAGTCACTATTACCCGCTATTAATGAAGATGTGGCAAAGGGAGGAGTTGTCATTGAAGAGCAAGCTATTGCTCGTGCACAATATCTAGACTTGATCTATGCTCAGTCTGGCATGCTCTACGATAAAATCCTGGATGCTCCTAGACCAGAATTTTCCATTCCTCCGCCTCCTAAATCAAACAAAGACTCTCATGCCGGTGATGGTGTGATAGGTACGATAAGCACTAAAACCGCAAAGGCTACATTGAAGAAGGCCTGCACGGTTTCGAGTCAAAATGCAAATGAGGAACTTCTAGCCTTGGAAGTAAATGTCGTGTCGACAAACAAAGGCAAAGAATGCAAGTGACCAGGAGGCAAGAAGAAAAAACAAGGGAAGAAGAAAAACGAGTAGGAAAAATCTCCTAAAACGTCTTCTGTAAACCCTTTTGGGGATAAGAAACCAAGAAATCCATGCAGTATATGTGATGGGGATCACTGGATTAGAGAGTGTCCATATAAAGAAGAACTTAGAAAATTCTTCAAAAGTTAAAAAACCTCGGCTGTATTGACTAATCCGTTTCCAAACCCAGGAACAAATCTGGTTATTAGCGAAAATGCTTCCCCATCCCAAGTGCTAATGTTGTCAATTTCAAAGCAACTGAATGATGCTCTAATAATGACAAGGTGAAAAGATTACGGTAATCCAAAGATGTTGAACAACAAGGATAATGATCAACCTAGTAGTTCAACAACAACTTCAACCGAAGTCATGCCACTCATCATTCCTAAATTAACAATAAAACCACCAAAGGGAGTAGTACACAAATTGACATTTAATCCTCGTGCCCGAGCAGTGCAACACTATAATATAGTCGAGGATTTAGCCCAATCGCCCATCGTGATGTTGACTCTTGAGGTACTGCAAAATTCCCTATCCCAGAAGCAGGCTTTATTATCAGCAATAGGTGGGATTGACCCAATGGATTCCAATATTTTATCTTTTAATCACAAAGGATATGACCCTCAGTTACCAGCTCAACTAGCTTTCCTCATTCAAGTGAAAGCCCTCAACAAAACTATTCATAGAACAATTATTGATGAGGGGGCATCCACATGTATCATGTCGATGAGTTGCTAGAAAACTCTAGTGTCTCCATCCTTGTCGTGATCATTAACGACATTGAAAGCATTTGATGGACGAACATACACCCCGTATGGGATACTAAGTAACTTGAAAGCCGAACTGGGGGGAAAAATAGTAGAAATCAATGTTGAAGTCATTGACGGAAATCTTGATTACAACATCCTACTGGGAAGACCCTGGATATATGCCATTGTAGTCGTTTCACCGCTGTTGTTTAATGTAGGCATCGCCTCGACCCATTTGGTAAGATAGTCTACCGCGACTATGATGTACCCATGCACCCTGGTTGAGGTGGGGTTACATGTCATGAAATCTATGCCCCATTTGGCGAATGGCCCAACAGATACTACTGGTTGCATCAGTGTGGGTGGTTTTCTGGTTTTTCTATCGAAAATTTGGCAAGCATGGCAACTTGTAACTGCGGTTATGCAATCTTTGAACATTGTTGGCCAGAAGTATCCTGCTTGCAAATTTTTTTGCGCCATAGCATAACCAGATTGATGCCCTCTGCATGCACTTGAATGACATTCATTTAGGACTTTTTCAGCCTCCTCATGGATTAGGCACCTCTGCAGAACTGTATCGATACCACGACGGTAAAGAGTATCACCGACGATCACATAGTCTTTTTCTTGGTATCGAATACGTCATTGTTTGGAGCGTGAGGTATTAGACCTATATGTTTGTGTCTGGAGATAAATGACTATATCTCCGTACCACAAATCGCTTGAAGATATCATAAACAAATTTTCATCCACGATTGCTTCTTCGCATGTTGCATCATTGGACGATGATGGGAGATCACATAGTAACTCCGCGAATACCAGGGCTTCCTTTGATTTGGATTTTTTGAATTCCAAATCAAACTCTTCTAGGATTGCTATCCATTTTGAATATTTTCCCCCCAGAAATTGTCGCGACAATATATAAGTCATGGGGTTTCAATATGATAAAATGATAGTTTTCCTGAAGAGCACGTAGTGTTGAAATATCTGTATCACTTGAACAGCTGCGAGGGCGAGATTTTCAACGTAGGAGTATCTCATTTCCGTATCATTTAAGTTTCGGCTAAAATAATATATAGGATGTTCAATTCCATTGCCTTCTTGAAATAAAACCATTGCTATGGTCATATGTGTTGTAGCCAGATATAGGTTAAAGTCTTTTTGATAATCAGGAGCATACATTAATGATGCTTGTATTAGAGATTTCTTTAAAGCATCAAAGGAGGCTTGCACGACCTGGTCCCAAACGAAGGGTACTTCCGTTTTCAATAGACGAGTATAACCTTTAGCTAGTTCGGCGTAATTTGGAATGAACCTCATGAGGAAATTTGCTTTCCCTTCGAGTTTGTGAATCTAAAGCAAGTTCGAAGGTGGAGGCAAATCGACGATCGCCTGAACCTTACAAGGGTCGAGATGAATCCCATCCTTTGAGACTACGAAGCCAAGTAAACGACCTAAATTGACACAAAACACACATTTGTGTGGATTGAGTCATATCTTGTAGTGTCGGCAGCGTAGAAATATCGCTCTAAAATGGCACGGATGATCGGTCCACTTTCGCGGATGAGCTGGGAGATCATCGAGATAAGTTCAAATGATGTTTTTGATGTAATGGAAAGCATAGTTCATTACTCCCTGAAAATTTTCCCCTTTATTCTTCAAACCAAAGGGTAGCTTGTGATATGAAAATGTGCCCCACGGAAAAATGAATGCAGTGTTTGACTGGTCCTGTGGGCAGATATTTATTTGATTACATCCGGAAAAACCATCCATAAATGAAAAGATTTCGCATCCGGTGCATTCATCAATTATCTAGTCGATAAAGGGTGTAGGGTAGTTGTCTTTTGGACAAGCTTGATTTACATCCCTGTAATCAACGCACACTCTAATCGTTCCTTGATTTTCCATCACAGGAACAATATTCGATACCCAATCAGTTAGAGGAACGGGGTAAATGAAACCAACATGGAGGAGTTTTTCAACTTCTGCCTTGATGGCAATGAATTTCTTGGGGTGCACCTGTCTTGGCAGTTGTCGTATCGTTTTACATCTGGATACATCTTAATTTCATGTTCAACAATGCTCGAGTCAATACCTGGCATTTCATCATATGACCAAGCAAAGACATCTATAAACTCGCGAAAGAGAGTGTTATATATTTCTAGTTCTGAAGAAGAACAAGATTGACCAACATGAATATTCTCTACAATATATGTTTTGGTTGAGATATTTATGGCAGTAGTCTCTTCTATATTGGATATGTTTCTCTCGGAATCCACCGTATTTACAATATTTGTCAAGAAGTCAAATACTGAAGGATGGTGTAGGTCGCCAGAATTATCTTCTTTCCAGTTCAGAAGATGGGAACGATGGTGGTAATCTTCCCATGGTGCCCCATCAATCATCATCGATTGAATGATTCCTTTGTATGTAGAGTGTACTTGCGACCAAGGATCTGAAGGGGTGCCATATTCCTTAGACCTATCTATCCAAATGCTCGATGAGCGTTGATGCAGGTTTTCCTCCCATGCTGAAAACATTGATTGCTATAATATTTCCAGTGGGGTTAGAGGCAAAACTTGTGAATGATCCATTTTAACATCATTGTCTGACATCTTTTGAATGGAAGATATCATATTGCAGGTTCCTACATTAGCCACTTCCGCCAAATTCATAGAAGGCGGTAGGGTAAAAGTTCCCACTAACGTAGGGTCTTTTAGTAGGCCTACTCCGATATCATGAAGCATGCTAGGGCTTCCATGGATCATCAGAATGCTTCCCGTAACTTGCGAACTGTTGGGGAGAAAATTCTGTTGGTCGATGATTGTAATTCGTCCTTGGGAAGGAAATGCAATTTTCGTAAAGTAGGTCGACACAACGGTTGCCATGGCATATATCCAGGGTCTTCCCTGTACGATGTTGTAATCCAGATTTCCGTTGATGACTTCAACATCGATTTCTACTGTTTTTCCCCCCAGTTCGACTTGCAAGTTACTTAGTATCCCATACGGGGTGTATGTTCATCCATCAAATGCTTTAAATGTCGTTGATGATCGCGACAAGGATGGAGACCCTAGAGTTTTCTAGCAACTCATCAACATGATACATGTGGATGCCCCCTTATCAATAATTGTTCTATGAACAATTTTATTGAGTTCTTTCACTTGAATGAGCAAAGCTAGTTGAGCTGGTAACTGAGGGTTGTATCCTTTGTGATTAAAAGATACAATATTGGAATCCATTGGGTCAATCCCACCTATTGCTGATAATAAAGCCTGCTTTTGGGAGGGGCAATTTTGCAGTAGCTCAAGTTTCGACATCGCGGAGGGCGATTGGGCTAAATCCTCCACTATATTATAGTGTTGCACTACTCAGGCACGAGGATTAAACGTCGATTTGTGTACTACTCCCTTTGGCGATTTTATTGTTAATTCACAAATGATGGGTGGCACGACTTCGGTTGAAGTTGTTGTTGAGCTACTAGGTTGATCATTATCCTTGTTGTTCAACATCTGTGGATTCCCGTAATCTTTACTCCTTGTCGTTATTAGAGCATTAGTCACGGTAGACTATTTTACCAAATGGGCCAAGGCGATGCCTACATTAAACAACAGTGGCAAAACGACTGCCCTTTTCCTTTTTAATCACGTAGTCTCCAGATTCGGCTTTCCACAGGCCATAGTCATAGATCATGGATTGCATTTTTGCAATCACATGATGGTTGAGTTGGCTTCCAAATTAGGATTGTTCCATGATAGCTCTACTCCGTACTACCCACAAGCTAACAGACAAGTTGAGGCAATCAACAAAGTCCTAAAGCGCATGCTGCAAATGATGATCGGAGTCCACAAACGGGATTGGCACCTATTCCTGTACTCGGCATTGTGGGCATAGCAGACATCGGTAAGAAATGCAAGTGGGCTCACACCTTTTCAACTTGTGTACGGTCTGGAAGCAATCTTACCGGTTCAATGTGAAATCTCGTCCCTCAAACTCGCAGTCGACCTTATCCCTAGAACCTCAAAAGAAGAGGCTCGTTTCTTGGAACTAATCCAATTGGATGAAACCCGTCATGATACAGCTTCGACTAACGAATCTCATAAGAAATGAGTCAAAGCGCAGTTCGACAAGAATGTCAAACCTCGCTTCTTCTCAGAGGGTGACCTGGTCTTATTTTATGACCAAGAATCCGATAAGTTGGGAGCAAGGAAATTCAAATCATTATGGATGCGTTCCTATACTGTTAAGCGAGTATTAGCAAAAGGAGCTTACGAGTTGATGGACTATGATGGGATTCCATTGGCGCAACCTCACAACGGGTTGTACCTCAAACGTTACTATGCTTGATTTCACATAGTAATCCTCATGCTTTTGTTACATTTTTGTTTTTGCCAAGAGCATTTAGTTTGGTTAAGTAATCCACTTTTTGCATTCATTGTAGATTTCGAACCTACTGGAATCATTCATTAGGTATATCGATGGAGCAAGTCATAGTTCACAGAACCTACCTTCTGCGGCATGGGCCATTTTCAATCCCAGCGGCAAGTTAGTAAGTTTCAGAGGAGTGTGTATTGGTCGGTCTACGAACAATATCGCTAATTACAATGAATTGATGGAACTACTTTCTGATGCCATCACACATGGCATATGCTGACTTGTCATCAGGCTAGACTCACAGCTCATCATTCTACAACTCATCAGCACCTATTCTGTACGAAATCCAGCTATCTATCGCATGTTCCTAAGGGTCAAAATTTTGGAAAGACAGTTCGATTTCATCCAATATCAACATACTTCCAAAAGTTTAAACACATTAATAGACTCATTGGAAAATTATGTGTTAGACAGACATTTGCGACATTTATAAAAAGAAGCATCACATCAATATATGCAACAGGATTATGTAACTTAACCAAAATAAAGCTCCGAAAATCAAAAATATATTTTATAACTGTTTATAGTCTGTACATAATGTTCTGTAATTAAGACAAAATTAGTCAAATGACCCAAAACTCAAAATGCTAGGGGGCACCCTAGTCTATTGATGTTGGTGATAACAAGTCACCGCCTTTGCAATCATGCGTAAAAGCCTAGTCCATCGACTCGACACTCCAGTAGTATGTTGCTAGAACCACAGAGGCAGCTCGTCAGGCCTCACATCCAGGATACCAAGGTTAAGACCCTCAATCTGGTCCTATAGTGCTGAAAGAGTCTCGACCACATCAAGGTCGCGAAGGATGGCCCTCCCAACAGCCTCTCCTGCTGGAGCGGCTGCTGGATCTCTGTGGCATACTGCTGGTCGAACTGGTCCAATGTCTGCATGAGCACAAGAGTTTTGATTAGTCTTGATCGAAAAACATATGAACATTATAAAGAACAATGAACAGAGATATGGTTAGAAGAATTACCCATGGCACCCCACTGCTCGCCAATCAGCAACACCAAGTCCGGATCACCTCGGAAGTCCATACCAACATATGGGAACCTGGCATAAACCATCTCCTGATGATCGAACCACTCGAAGAAGGTTTTAGAAAAATAAATTTGGGGCTGGCCAGCATGCCGAGACATGAGATCAACCCATATCTGCATCCGTGGTTCAATCGGTGGAGGTAGGCCAAGTGAAATGTACTGTGGTTGCATCAGTGGGATTCTCTCCAAGGCAAAAGTGGTCAAAATAGAATCATAACCAAAGTTCTTTGATCTTCCGCTTTTCACCTTGGTCAATTGTTCTTTCATCACAGAGAGTACTGCATCACACCAATTGAACACCTTCAGTTCAAGGCATTCCAAAGCATATTGCATGTAAGATCTGTTGGCTATGTGAAGAGCAGAACTATTCAAGTAAAATACTATTGTTCTTAACTCATTTATCAAGCATATGTTTTCATTTCTAATCGGTTTGATGAAGCAAATGAGCAGGTAGTACAATATTTGAAAGAACAAAATGCTAATGGTGAATCAAAGACTCAATGACCATCATCATGAGCAATGTTACCGCAGGGTTCAAGCTCGTTAAAAAATAAACCCTCCACGAGCAGTTTTAGCGCATAGTTCAAGCTCGTTAAAAAATAAACATAAGTCATGGGAAAATGTTTCCCCCAGCGTTTAAGCTCATTAAAAAATGAACTGGTAAATAACCATTGTGAATGCCTTATCGCCATCTTTTGAGCCTTGGTCGTGTTCTCATCATCACCTCCACTTTGTTTTTAGCCAATCGTTCACCCCCATATGATTGTTTACCCCTTCAAGGAACATCTGTGAAGAGTGATTCTATTAGCCATCCTTGTGACACTACCATGATTGGAAAATTCCAAATCTTACATGGAATCAGTTGCTATCCGAAACCATCACTCGTTCCTCAAAAACGAGTCTCCTTTAAGCTCTTTTCAATTGACTCATAAAATATGAAAAGATTTCCGAGCGATTGGCCTCTCCAGCTCGTTAAAGTCATCAGAAGTGCTATCCCTCCTCTAGATTTTAATATTTTTAGACCTGAGGGATTATTACACAAAAAGATTGAACCCTTGTCTTGTTCGACTCGTTAAAACAATAAAAAATTCATCCCTTTTGTATTATTTTACGTTTTTTTGGACTTAAGGGATTATATGATGAAAAAGAATCGTTGGAGTCTCCTTTCCATTTCTTTCAGACTCTCTAAAATTGGAAGGGACTGAGTTATCTTTTTCGTTAAACTCGTTAAAACCGAATAGTGACAAACTCATCCAAATGGACGAGAACGAGTTTCATTATTGCTAGGCTCGCTAAAATATAGCGACAGGTTCGCTCGAAGGGCGGATTATAGAACAAGCATATGTTATCCTCCTCAAGCTTGACAAAAATAAAGAGGTACACTAGTCAGCAATGACTTGGGAAAATTTGGAAGAAAACTTGAAGAAACTTTATTGGTAGCAAGTCGCTCTTGAACATGAAACTTTCCTTCCGCATCCATGCTGGGTTGGGTTGTTCCATTCATTGGTCATCACCATTGGTCCATCACACCATCCATCTTTGGCGTTAACACTACCAATCCATCGTTAGTGTCACCGATATGTTCAAGAGAAGTCATTCAGACAATTCACCTGTGTCTCACCCACTGCAATACATTCATGCTCTATTCCTTCATGACCGCCACCCTGAACCCTGTATCGTCAGATTGTTTTCACCTCCAAAATCATTTTCTTCATTCCATGTCACCGATGTGGGATTCATTAAATCCCCCTATGACGGGTCGCTTCTTGTCGACATCAGCTCATTATCCAAGAAGTTGACTTAGGAACAACCCTTCCAGTACTTTGAAGCGTGCATGCCTCAATGGCAAGTTTCTCACTTTCGGCGATAGGTTTACATCAATGGCGTTCGACTGAGAGATTTTACATGGTGTTCGACGCCAAGTCCTTTTTCACACCACGTGAATTGTACTATAGTACCTTGAGGATCATTTTCATTATTGGTGATTCCTCTCGTGCCTGTTAGCAACTTACATCATTGGCTGGTAATCAGGCAATGTCTTTGTATGTTCGACTCTAGAACATTTTTCACATGGATCGACTTGTACTGTGACTGAAGATTGAACGAGTTTTGAAGACCCCGGATCTAGTTTCATCCATTCGGGCTGCGGCATATTCAGGAATATAAAGACATCAAGTGTACATCATTGCTAAACAAATGATCATCCAAATCAAAGGATGATGAGCCATATCATCAGTCTATCACACAGACGATTGTTTGTCCTATGTACATGAAAATGAATTTATAAAGTTGAGCATGGGAATGCCTGCCTCAGCTAGATCATGAAAAAATGTTTTCAAAATAATGTATTGTATTGTATCTTATTACAGGTCGCCTCCCAGCTCGGAAAAACTTTGGATCCTCATAGTAAAGCATTTCAGCCGACATCAGAAAGATTAACGACCTCATGCTTTAGGGGGCAACTGTTATAGACATTTTTGGGCACTTCAACCCCAATCATAAATGTCCATAAACTGAGGGCTCCTAAGTCCCTAAAGTGTTGCTTCACTACCTAAAGGAACAAGGTCATCTGATTACATCATGTCCCAGAAGTTCCCCACTGAAAAGTGCTCATAAATGGTCAAAACTGGACCATACAGAAAGCTCAGTGCAGAAGGTGTGATGCATATCACTTTCCCATTGTACAAGGTGTGATGCATACTGAATTGCTCCTCTGTAGGGTGCGATGGTCGGGAATGGACAAATGGCAAGGACAAAAATGTGAGGTGGAAGATCATGGAATCTTCCAAAAGCTTCCCCTCTGACACTTGCCTCTCTGTTTTCGACCAGGTATGAGTAAGAGATCATCATTCTCCAAGTGGAAGCAGGAACTATTAGACAGAGGACACTAATCAAGATCCCAGAAGATTACTCACCTCTCTCTAATCATCTATATATGGATCCCTCATCACAAAGATCCAGAGGCTGGAATTTTGTATCTTATAGAGAAGTGTTGTTGGTTTTCTGGTGTACGTTCATAGTGTTGGGTGATCTAAGCTTTGCTTGAGTTTAAGAAGGGCTTCCTAGCTGGAGGATGATGCTGGGTCAGAACATATGGTTGTAATCCTCTTCCTACTTTTCATCTTAATAAAGCTATTCTAGTTTTCTTCCATATTCTTGTGTACTTATTTATACATGGATTTATATGGTTAACACACATCTGGTCCTGTGTTATTTATGAATATAGATCTCTGTTTCTTCGATAGTAGTATGTTGCTGTGATTCTACACGTTCTTTTGAAGTTGGGCAGACGAAGAAGAAGCGGCGAAGCTCTATCAAGAAAGAGAGGAAATCAAGCGCAAGACTAAGGTTGGTCTTCTTGGTTCTCCTCATGTCGATTTTCATAAAAGAAAACGAAGGTAGACTTTACTTGTTTGTTTCTAAGATAGCCACCGATCTTAGTGGGAATAGCAGCATCCGAGTGGGCACTATTCTCGGTAACACCAAATTCCTTTTTATTCCACTCTTTAAGTCTCCCTTTAATGTGTTTGAGCCTACAGCGAAGAAGGAACATATTTGTACCTTGAAGGTGAAGCTCTTCCTTCCACCATTTTTCAATGTCTTTGGGGAAATCTGAATGTGTGAGCCAAGCATTCTCAAACCTGAATAGGGTGTTCCTTGGTTTGCCAAAATGGGAAGCCTCTAATTGTGTAGGCCAGTGATCTAAACCCCCAAAAGGTAGTATGAGTGCATTAATGCTACTTCCCCTAAGAAGAAGTTCCTCTGAAACCATAAATCTGTCCAATTTTGAGGCCACTTGGCTAGGGCCCTCTCTTTTTCTATTCTAAGTGAAGATTCCATTGTTTTTTTCCATATAAAGCAATTTCATATTGGTGATGAAGTTCTCGAAGGCAATTGAGTCTCTACCAAGTATTCTAGTTCCTCCTTTCTTCTCCATGAGTGATTTTGTTATGTTAAAATCACCTCCAAGAATCCAGGGTAGAGCTGGATATCTATTTTTCATATCCTCCAGTGTTATGAGGATTCAAAGTTTGTCCTCCATTGGTTGAAAGCCATAGACATTAGTGATCATGTAACATTGTCTGTCACCCACCAGTTGGAAAATTAGAGAAAGGTGATGTCTGGGTTCCTCCACATCTACCACACTAAATTTATGTGAATCCCAGAGAGTGAGAATACCACCAACATATTTATTTTCCTTAACTTCAAGGTATTCATATCTATTTACCCATTTTCTATGTTTTCCCAGTGGATCCTCTCCACTGGGCATTTTGTTTCTTATATGAATACTATGTCAAGTTTTTCCTCTCTGATCCTTTTACCTAGATTCCTCTGTTTTCTTCTGCTCCCTGGTCCGCTAATGTTCTAGGTTGTGATTTTCATTGAGCTGTGGTTATAAAGGAGTAACTAAAAAGGTCTTTCATCCTTCCTAAATCAATCATGAGTTTTCCACACTCTAGTAGTAGTTCTTTCTATCTTTTTCTTCCCTTCCTCTTGCCTAGATTCTTTGTTAGTTTTCCTATTATTAATCCTATTGAGGAAGTCCCTTTGTTTTCCTGGTTAGCATGTCCTATTTTAACTCTTGTATCTCTTTGATGTGTCTTGTTAAGGAATATCTATTGGACCTTGTCCACGTCCTCCTGGGGGATGGATTTTATTCCTAAGTTGCCTCCCTATTCTAGAAACTTTTCCATCTCTAGGTTCTCCCTTTCTAGGATCTCCTATAAATCTTGATCCTATGTACCACTTTCACTTTGAGTCATTTCCTGGTATTTTTCTATTTCCATGGTACTCAAAGGGTCCGTCATGCTTCCATTCTGTTCCTGAGTGTACTTCATGCTAGTCCCCTTTTCTTTCCTCCTTGCTGTCTAATTCTTTGTAATCTCTTTATCCCTTCCATTAGCTTCTTTTGCTCCTAAGATCTCAAAACTATTGCAACTTTTTGTTTTATCATTCACGCTAGGGTTCGTTTTTTTCTTCCTTCCTCCTCCTTTTCCTTTTCCTCGTACTTTGGTGAAACCGTCTGGTCCTTTCCTTTTGTTGGTATTTAGGTTTTCCTCCCTTCTATTGAGAGCACAGTCTCTGGATAAATTCCCATGCTCATGAAATTTATGACATCTGAACGGGATATGTTCATAGTAAACTTCTTGAACCCATTCCTCATCATAGACTTCTAAAATGACCTCATCTGGAAGGGCTCCTGGTAGGTCCATGTCCACACATATACGGGCATAGGATTTATATTTTCCCTTTAGAGTTGGCTCTGAAATTTTTAAGAAATGAACTAATTTATTGCCTATAGCTTTTAAATAATTTGGCATCCAGTAATCTAAAGGTAAGGAGTATAGTCGAATCGATACTGGTACCGAAGTGAACGTTTCTCATTTTGGCACAAAGTTCATCGTCCATGGTTGCATATAGAGACCAACAGCTGCAAAGAAGTATGGCCCTCCTTAAAAAATTATGTCTCTGTCTTCCATGTTCATAAACACCATAGTGAAAAAACGTTTGGATCCAAGATGTATATTTAACTCCCCCTTTGGTTTCTAGTTGTATTTTATCTAGGTGTACAATGCTTTCTGCAATGGCTAGATTCCCATAAATTTGCATATGATGGCATAGTTAGCCATGTGATCATTGTGTGCTTGTAGAGTTGGATCGTTCTGAATAACCTGAGGTTTAGTCATGGTCTTGGGTTTACAGGGCCCCATCTTAGCTCTGTTCTCCAATCCTTGACCTCTATCTTCCTCTTTCCCCTCCTAACAGTCTTCTTTGTTGGCCCCTTGATCTGCATTGGTTTTGTTTCCTTTTGCCTTCAGAGTTTCTATGTTTTTTGCTTTAACCTCCAAGGGTTGTGGAGGTTTGTTCTTTTTCCCTCGTCTTCCTCTGTTTGCTACCCTATTGTTGTAGGAGGGAGTGGAGCTCCCTCTTCCTTGTCTCTCCATGAGTGCTTGTTACCCTTTGTCACTTGTTTTGTTAAACCCTACAACTAGATCTACCATCGCCATCTCATAGAAAGGTACATATGTGAGGGGTAATGTCCCATTGGCTGTCATCCTTATCATTATTAATACCCATTAATATTTTTTTTTGCCTAAGTTTATACATAGCAACTCATTAAGAAATATTAATTATTTTAATAACTCTACATCTGGATGGATTTTTCCAAAATGATTTCTAGGTTTTAGAGACCTCATGTTCTTTACCCTCTCCACATATTTTCATGTATAGATCACATTGGATGCTATCCCAAATCAACACTCCCTCTTAGCGAGGACGGTGCTCTAGTAATACTCCACATTGAGCATCACTATGATTATACAACATTGGTACCTATGCTAATGCTAAGCCTTCCCACCCAACATCCTCTGCACTACTACATCTTGTACTACTACCCATGGTTCTATCAGTGCCACTACTACATATGTACTATAGCTCCCTCTCCATCTGTGATGGTACTAGTCCTTCTACCCAACATTTCATATACACTGTAACTCCCTCTACATTCGTGTTGCTGCTGGTCCTTCTTCCCAACACTACATATGCACTATAATCCCTTCTCATCATGTTGCATCGTGCTACTACTAACTACTACTGCATTGCAACATCAGGCCCATTTTTGCTACTGAAATGGATTCCTTATCGTCCCCATCTTCTCCCTAAAATAATCAAACTTGGTTCTTACAAGGGCCTAGGTAAGGATGTCTGCCACATGCTCTCCTATAGGAGTGTAGCTCAACTGTACAACTTCTCATTGGACACAGTCCTTGAAAAAGTGACACTAGATATCAATATGACTTTATCGATCGTGAAATACTGGATTCTCAAAGAGATTGATGCAACTCTTATTATCACACATTATCCTAGTCACTTCCATCTTTCTTCTTAATTGGTTCATAAGAATTTTCCTACGCCATATGGCTTCACACGAAGTTATGCTTGTAACCATATATTCTACTTCAGCTAAGCTCATGGCTATGAATTTTTGTTTCCTACTACACCAGGAGGTCATTCCCGATCTAATGTTGAAATAGTACTGAGAGGTACTTTTCTGATCGACTGAACTTCCAACCCAATCTCCATCAGCAAATCGATTCAATCTGATATCCTTACTCTTTGTGTACAAGAGTCCATAATCAACTGTTGCATGTATATATATGAGAACATGTTTGGCTACTGCCTAGTGCGCCCTCTTCAGTTCCACAATGAACTGACTGAGGGTGTTGATAGTGTAACAAATGTCAGGTGTGGTATTGACCAGATACATCAGGGACCCTTTGAGTTGCATGTATAAGGTGGGACAAACATCCTTGTCTTTTGATGCATCAATTTTCTTCCATTTGGTGATCATTAGAGTAGCCATGGCTCTACAATCCTCCATCCTAAATCTCTTCATTATTTTTGTAGCATATCTCCCTTGCCCAAGGAAGATCTCCCCTTTTTGCTGCCAAACTTCCAACTCTAGAAAATAATGCATTTGTCCAAAATCCTTCATGTCAAACTCTGTGGCTAGATTCTTCTTGCAGTCCTCAATGATCCTGGATGATCCTGTCAGGAAGAGATCATCCACATATAATACTAGTATTAGAGGCTCATTCTCTACAACCAAATAGTAGATATTTGGATCTGTGTCACTCTTAACAAATCCCATCTTCGACAAGTAGCCATCAATTCGACCATACCATGCTCTAGTTTCATGTTTCAGCCCATGCAGGGCCTTCTTCAATCTCCATACATGAGACTTCTTCTCATGTGTCTCGAAGCCTTCTGGATGTTCAATGTATGCCTCTTCTTCTATCACCCCATTCATAAATGTCATTTTGACATCTATCTGACGAATTTCCCATCCCATTTGTGCTACAAGAGATATCACGCTTCTAATAGATGTGTACTTGGCTAATGGGGTGAAGGTCTCTTCGTAGTCAATTCCTTCCTACTGAACATACCCCTTAGCCACAAACCTGCCTTTGAAATTTTCCACACTTCCATCTACAACGTATTTAATCTTTTAGATCCATCGTGAATCTACCGCCAATTTGTCTTGAGGCCTTGGCACAACGTCCGAGACATCGTTCACCATTATGGAGTTGTATTCCTTTACCATCACATCCAACCAAACTTGATGTTGAGCAGGCTCTTTAAAACTCGCAGGTTCCCGATCTTGAGCTACTAATGCCTAATATCTATTTAGCTTTTGTCACTCCCTTTTATTGTTTCTTGGTGCACCAATGAAATCCTTTGCATCTCGCAAAATCTTACAAAGTTCCTTGATCATTCTTCCTCTCGTAGAAGGTGTGTTTGTTATCTCTTCCTCCTCCTATGATTCTTCCTGATCTGAGGAATAATTATTTACTACTATTGGTTGAAGTGGTTTGACCAACAACTCATCTTTTGACTACTCCTTGGAAGGAATTTCTCAAGATTTCCTGAAAGCCATGTCCTTTATGAACTTCACATCTCATCGAGCTACTACCTTCTTGCTCCTTGGAAGATAGATTTTGTATGCCTTTGCATTATCGCTATATGCCACTAGATATCCTTTCTCTACAGTTTGATCCAGCTTCTTCCTCTTTTCCTTTGGTATGGGGCAATATCCTAAGCTCCCAAATATCCTGAAATGACTGACTTCAGGTGTCTTCCCTGTGAGGACTTTCTTTGGAGTAATATTTCCCAATGCTCAATGAGGAGTTCTATTCTTCTACAATAGTCCTTTTCTTTATTTCTACTACTCTGTTCTACTCCAGATTGTAAGGAGTTGTCCACTCTCTTTTGATGCCCTCCTTAGCGAAAAAATTAGTGAAGTCCTTATCAACATAATCTACACCGTTATCTAAAAGCAAAACTTTTGTTTTCTTCCCTGCAAGATTCTTCACCAGATCCTTGAATCTTTGAATCGATAGAAATCTTTTCCTTCGTTTTCAGAAATTAAATCCAATTTTTCCTTGAGTGGTCATCAATGAAGGTGACGAAGTATTCAACAACACTAAGATATTTAGTGGAAATAGGTCCATAGATATCTGAGTGTATCAATCCTAGTACATTCTTGGCCCTGTTTTTACTTCTAGGAAATGTTTCTTTGCCATACATTCCAAGAGAACATCCTTTGCATACATCATCTCATTTTGTAATTAGATCGAGAACTCTTGTTACAGTTTCTTGAGAATTCTTAGAACCCCATGGTGCAAATGTCTCATTCTTCAGTGCCATAGTTCATGCAAATCCTTGTCTCCATGACTTCCTATCAATGCCAATGGTGATTCTAAATGTAGTCAATACAACCGGTTACTTCTGATCCCAATTTGCACTTGCCTTTTCTAGCTCGAGTGTTTGATGTATACTTTCTCCTTGATGAAGAAAACATCATAGCCCTTGCCTTGAAGTTGCAAAATGGAAAGTAATCTCATCCCCAATCCTAGTACATGCAACACATTGGTAACATGGAACAACCATGGAAAATTTTGGGGCGAATTTTCTCCCTTAGGCGAAATTAAGGGGTTTTAAATTTTTAGTAGGTGAATATTTTGTATCATAGTACATTTTTACAAATCGCCTCAAATTTATTTTATAAAAAAAATTAGGTATGGAGGTTAGTCCACCTTATTTTAAAGGAGAGGGTAAAAAAAGTAAATTTAGCACTTGAAATTAGGAGTTACAACCTTCCATTTGCCCTAAGTTTCAAGAATAGGTTTTATTTAAGTGAATCCTATGGGCCAAATACCATATTCATAAAAGAAGTATGGTAAATTAATAAAAATATAAATAAATGAGAGGTATGGTAAATAAATAAAACATTTTTTATATTTATTCCATAAGTCACCTTATATACATGCAAGGGTGTAAACAAATAAAATATAAATAAATTGGAGGTATGGTAAATAAATAAAACCTCTTTTTATATTTAGTCCGGAACCCTCTTCCTATTTCCGAAGGTCAAAAAAGAGGTTTTATTTAAGTGAATCATTTGAGCTAAACACCAATTTTTGTAAAATAGGTATGGTAATTAATAAAAATATAAATAAACAAGAGGTATGGTAAATAAATAAAACATTTTTTATATTTACTCCATATGTCACTCAAAAAATGCATTATATTTAGGTGAAACCTATGGGCAAAATACTATGGGCCATATACCATGGGCTAGACTGTTATTAATACCATGCAAAAAAACATTATTAACCCTAATATTACTATTAATAAAAGTAGAAATGGCACATGGTATTGACCCATGGCATTCACGTGGAATGTAGCCTATATAAAGGGGGGAATTAAACTAGCATAGATCCATCTTTACTTTGGATCTACTAAGCCCAGAAAGGGATCAAATATCTTGATATGCAAACTAGCATAGATTGAAAAAGTATTTGATCTGTCTCGGGGCTTGGTGGATCAATAGTGAAAATGGATGTTTTAATTTAATGTATGTTAAAAAATAAAATAAAAATCAATTATTAATTTTTATAAATTACTAATAGTAATTTTTAAGCTCTAGGTTTATGATAACCCATGGTATTGATCCATGGTAATACCATGATATTAATGTGAGCATAGACTATTTAAAGGGAAAATTCTATCATCTTAGATCCATCTTAATTCTGGTTCTACCAAGTGCTCAGAGGGATAAATAGATTTCATCCCCCTAAGAGTGGCAAATGTGGAGTTAAGATGGATATAGGTTGGTTTTTATGATAATGAAGATATTAAATAGACTTAGGAAATTATATTGTCAAAACGTCTTAAGGTGAATGGTTAAAGCTACAGTCACTTCACAAGATTTAGTAAAAAATACCAATATCTCCATTAATATTGGTTTTTCTGATTTCACAAAAAACAATTCAAAGCAGTGAAACCTTATCACTCTTCCCTCATCACCCTCACAAAAGATTTCCCACCATTTTTCAAACATTCTCAATATGATATCTTCATGAAAATGTTTAGGTATTGATGTTGGATTAGTTGTTTGAAAAACAAGTTGGCTTTTACAACCTTTTATCTTATGTGTTATTCTTAGTTTGTCCTAATGATAGGGGTTGGAGCCATTGCACCATATTTTCCTAAAAGGTGGAAATTAATCTACATGTTACAACGATGTTAAAAAATGTGAGACGTATGAGGGTAGTGAATTATGATAACAAGAAATTTAGATTTGGAGAGATGTAATTAAATTTTATTATTTAATTGAATATTTTCAATTAAAATAATAATGAATCTACGTTTATATATTCATATATTGATTGGAAGGCTTCTCATGATGGTCACTTCTTTTAGTTATATCCCCTTCAAACCTTTGGGATACCTAATACTTTCTTATTTAATAAAGTTGGGGCTTGCTACTTGTTGTGTGTTTGGGTAAACAAACTTGATGTGTTTTTTTATCTCGCAGTTGGAGTCTATGGAATAAGAAAGAAATTTGATAACTTGAAAAAAGTGGTAGCTCCACAAAAGTTGTAGAGAAAAGATTAATCTCTCCTACCTTACAAAACTTGTGGTCAATAGCAACACCTACAAGAACTTTGTTGTGGAATATTATCAAAACTAATAGAAGGATATGAAAGAGTGTATTGTAAGAACCTTGACAAACATGGCCAATGAAACTTGGAACATTGTTTGTAGGAAGAGAAAATTATGTTTCTTTTTTCCAAACATGTATGTTAATATATTACATTTTAATGAATATGTTTTCTTATTATCATATATGGTTTCATACTTTAACAAAACATTCGCCAAGACTTCATAATGTTTCATTATTTAGTAAAAGGTTTGCCAAGATCTTACAAGATTTTATAATTCAGTGAAAGATTATCCATCACTGTACAAGATAATATAATCTACTGAGGGATTTGCCAAAAAAATTATATATACATATTATATTATTGATAAAATCGCCTCCCATTTTCCTATGTATAATGGGGATTAGCCCATTTATTATACATATAAATATGGTGGTTCTTAAAATTTTCCTTGGGAACAACTCTCCTATTCCTTTTTGAAATATTATTGTACCCTTCCATACTCAAGTACACTTTTCCTTATTCCCCAAGATGATATGAAAAAATCATCCTTTCCTCCTGATAATTTGAGAAACATTCCTAGATTATCGTCATATGACAAGAGGCTGTACTATCTATATACCATACCTCTAATGATCTAGAGCTAGTAACACAAGAAGCTTCTTCTTCCAATCTCGAAGCTAACATAGAGAAATCAAAATTGTTATCTCTTGTGCAATTTTCTAAAAATCTATGTGAGTCTCCTGACATAATTTCCTTTGCATCATGGTATCAACCCATAATTGATTTTCCCTTCTTGTCTATGACTAATTGCTCTGATACCATGTGAAAGTTCTATCACTGCAACAACTAGTTAATTTTACCTACTTATTTTCCAATAAGTTATTTACGAAAACACTTTAGTTAATATTAAAATAAATTATGCTGTAGATATCACACCATAATACAGAAACAAATACATGCACAAGAATCAAACACATCAACATGGATATTTTGGACAATTGGCACCGGACAAACCAATGCGGGAAAACTGGTGCAAAAAAAGAGGCTTTTATTAATCAGTTATTCCTCAATACAATTGCGTGCCAAAGTGGCTTACTCAATGATGAGCCCCAAAAATGGATAATTATATGGGCTCATTCAACCTCCTAATTCGACTTAATCCACCATTATCATTAGTTTATTGCATGTATTTTATTATATTTATGCTAATAGAGTAAATTGGGTTAGTCATTATGCCAACAAGTCTAATGTGTGCTTTATGCAGTCTTTTTGGTCAATTTGGAGACAAACTCAAAGGTTTAAATGAGCACTTGGCAGTGAAATTCATGGAGAGGATTTTTAGTAAGGTGTCCCCTTCATTTATGGGCCGTTACCTTGAATTCTCCACGATCAGCTCAGAGTTCAAGGGCCATGAAATTGATGATCACAAGGGCAACTAAGCAAGTCAAGTAGGACTGCTGTTAACTGCAAGTTTTGGGCAGCCGAGTCCCTAAAGTTTAGGAGGATTGTTGGGGTCCTCAATTTGTATAAATAAGAGGGCTTAGGGCCTCATTTTGGTTAGCCAGTAGTTAGTCACTTTGTAGGCAGAAGTTAGCTAGTTGTAGTTCGATTTTAGTCATTCTTTTAGTCATTTTTTAGGCAGTAGATTTGTTACCACAAATAGTGTCCACTTGGATGCTACTATTCCCACTAAGATGGGTGGCTATATTAAAAACAAACAAGTAAAGTCTACTTTCATTTTATTTTATGAAAATAGACAAGAGGAGAACCAAGAAGACCAACCTTAGTCTTGTGCTTCGCTGCTTCTTCTTCATCTGCCCAGCTTCAAAGAGAACTTGTGGAATCACAGCAACATACTAATATCAAAGAAACAAAGAACTATATTCATAAATAACACAGGACCAGATGTGTGTTAACCATATAAATGCATATATAAACAAGTACACAAGAATATGGAAGAAAACTAGAATAACTTTATTAAGATGAAAAGTAGCAAGAGGATTACAACCATATGTTCTGACCCAGCATCATCCTCCATCTAGGGAGCCCTTCTTGACCTCAAGCAAAGCTTAGGTCACCCAACACTATGAATGTACCCTAAAAAACCAACAACACTTCTCTATAAGATATAAAATTCCAGCCCCTGGATCTCTGTGATGAGGGATCCATATATAAATGATTACAGAGAGGTGACTCATCTTATGGGATCTTGATTAGTGTCCTCTCTCTGATAGATCCTGCTTCCACTTGGAGAATGATGATCTCTTACTCATCCCTGGTCGAAAACAGAGAGGCAAGTGTCAAAGGGGAAGCTTCTGGAAGGTTCCATGATCTTCCACCTCACATTTTGTCCTTGCCATTTGTCCATTCCCGACCATCGCACCCTACAGAGGAGAACTTCAGTATGCATCACACCTTGTACACTAGGAAGGTGATATGCATCACACCCTCTGCACTGAACTTTCAATATCGTCTAGTTTTGACCATTTATGAGCAATTTTAAGTGGAGAACTTTTAGGAGAGGATGTAATCAGCTGACCTTGTTCCTTTAGGCAGTGAAGCAACACTTTTAGGGACTTAGGAGCCCTCGTTTTATGGAAATGTATGATTGGGGTTGAAGTGCCCAGAAATGTCTATAACAGTTGCGCCCTAAAGCATGAGGTCATTAATCTTTCTGATGTCGGGTGAAATGCTTTACTATGAGGATCCCAAGTTTTTCCAAGCTAGGAGGTGACCTGTAATAAGATATAATACAATACATTATTTTGACAACATTTTTAAATGATCTAGTTGAGGCGGGTATTCCCATGCTCAGCTTTATAAATTCATTTTCATGTACATATGACAGAAAATCGTTTGTGTGAGAGACTAATGATATGGACACATCATCCTTTGATTTGGATGATCATCTGTTTGGCAATGATGCACACTTGATGTCTTTATATTCCTAAATATAACGCAGCCCAGATGAATGAAACTAGATCCGGGGTCTTCAAAACTCATTCAATATTCACTCCAAGTACAAGTCGATCCATGTGAAGAATGTTCTGGAGTCAAACATGGAAAGACATCACCTGATTACCAGTGAATGATGTAAACTGTTAATAGACACGAGACGAATCACTAATAATGACAATGACCCTCAAGGTACTACAGTACAATTCATGTGGTGTGAAAAAGGACTTGGTGTCGAACACCACGTAAAATCTCTCGGTCGAAGGCAATTGATGTAAACGTGTCGCTGAAAGTGAGAAACTTGCCATTGAGGCATGCAAGTTTCAAAGTACTAAAAGGGTTGTTCCTAAGTCAACTTCTTGAATAATGAGCTGATGTCGACAAGAAGCGACCCGTCACAGGAGGGCCTTAATGAATCCCACATCAACGACATGGAACGAAGCAAATGATTTTGGAGGTGAAAACAGTTTGACGATACAGGGTTCAGGGTGGCGGCCATGAAGGAATGAAGCATGAATGTATTGCAGTTGGTGAGACACAGGTGAATTGTCTGAATGACTTCACTTGAACATATCGGCGACACTGACGATGGATTGGTAGCATTAACCCCAAATATGGATGGTGTGATGGACCAATGATGATGACCAGTGAACAGAACAACCCAACCCAGCATGGATGCAGAAGGAAAGTGTCATGTTCAAGAGCGATTTGCTACCAATAAAGTTTTTTCAAGTTTTCTTCCCAATTTTCCCTAGTCATTGCTGACCAGTACCTCTTTATTTTTGACAAGCTTGAGGAGGACAACATATGCTTGTTCTATAATCTGCATTTCGGGCAAACTTGTCGCTATATTTTACCGAGCATAGCGACAGTGAAACTCGTTCTCGTCCATTTGGATGAGTTTGTCGCTATTAGGTTTTAACGAGTTTAACGACAAAGACAACTCGGTCCCTTTCAATTTTAGAGAGTCTGAAAGAAATGGAAAGGAGACTCCAACGATTCTTTTTTGTCATATAATCCCTTAAGTTCGAAAAAGCATAAAATAATACAAAAGGGATGAATTTTCGATCGTTTTAATGAGCCGAACAAGATAAGCACTCGATATTTTTTTGTAATAATCCCTCAGGTACAAAAAGATTAAAATCTAGAGGAGGGATAGCACTTCTGATGACTTTAACGAGTCGGAGAGGCCAATCACTCAACAATCTTTTCATATTTTATGAGTCAGGTGAAAAGAGCTTAAAGAAGACCCCTTTTCGAGGAACAAGTGATGGTTTCAGGTAGCAGCTGATTCCAGGTAAGATTTGGAATTTTCCAATCATGGCAGTGTCACAAGGATGGCTAATAGAGTCACTCTTCGCAGATGTTCCTCGAAGGGGTAAAAAATCATATGGGGGTGAATGATTGGCTAAAATCAAAGTGGAGGTGATGGCGAGAACACGACCAAGGCTCAAAAGTTGGCGATAAGGCATTCACAATGGTTATTTACCTGTTCATTTTTTAATGAGCTTAAAATTTGGGGGAAACATTTGCTCATGACTTATGTTTATTTTTTAATGAGCTTCAACTATGCGCTAAAACTGCTCATGGAGGGTTTATTTTTTAACGAGCTTGAACCCTGTGGTAACATTGCTTGCTAGTCGTATGATAAGAATGTCTCATTCAAGATGCTATTTTGAGGTGGCTTACATCTCTCAAGCTTTGCCATGGATCCTTTCTTTATGCAAGTTAGGAAACAACAACTTAATGGTTTAAAGGGTTAGAGGTCCTACAAATTTTAAAAAATAAATAGCGGCTCTTCGCTTGCATGTGGAAAGGTTTGCATGCCCCCAGGTATAGTGAAACATTTCCAGGTTACCAAGAAAGTTCCATTTGTGTAGCAGATAAAATTATTCCTTAGCGATATCTATCGAAACAAACAAAGGTGAGTGGCGTAGACGCATTCCACTCACATAACTTTAACGAAGGTATCTTATTCCATCCTGATCCCATTTTCATGTAAGGACAGGTTCGTCAAACTAGTCATATATCCTCCACAGAAACCTACTCTATACCCATGGTTTTCCTGCCAAAACAGACCAGAGTGCATGCCCCCTGGGTTTCAGTCACATCCTCCTGAATTACTCGCGCTCATCAGGTGGACGGACTAGAGATTGATGAGACATTCCTTGCGTTAAAAGACCATTTAGGGATGGCATTTGATAATTTTCGATGTCTGAACCAGGGAATGACATTTGGTCTATGAGCTTGACCATTCTGTGTTCGTGTGGAAAACACATTACTTTAAAGAGTTAGGAGACGATGACTCCCATACAATAAGTATAGTCGCGTCCAAGGAGTAGATTATAATCCAAGGGTCCTTGAACTACCATCACGTTCATATGAATGGTTTTCCTTCTCAAAGTAATGGGCAAATTTGGAAGGATCCCTAAAGGTCGACTAGATCCTTTGTCGAAGCCTGACAGATTTATCATTTCAGGGAAAAGCGATGGTGAACCAAGCGCTTTCCAAGCAGTTGAGGAAAGGATACTCACAAAATCCCCTTCGTCGATGATGGTAGCAACCATGACGATTTTGTTAGCTTGTACAATGATTCTGAATGGTACACTAGCTGGTAAATGGGGTCTACCTAGTAGATTCCAATCCAAGGAAACGACTAGGTTGCTTGGTGGTGGGACCGAATAGATGGCCGGATATGACTCTGATGAACTTCCTTCCTACGATAAAGGAATGGGAGGACATCCCCCAAGTTCATCGAAGTCTGTGTTGAAGAAAATAATTTGACCGGTGTTGTTCTCTTTCTCTTCAGTGACAGTATCATTCGAAGATGAGCACTTTAAAGGCAAGACCGGGTCAACTTCCGTCTCGACCTTTTGAATTTCGTCTGGTATGGATTCAGAGGGTTCGTTTTCAATGATATATGCTTCGGCTGACCACAATGATGGGCCAACTAGATTTTCAACCAGTGGAGGACTTGGCAAGAGTTTTTTATATCCAGGAGGAAGTCATAGCGGTGAAACCGAACGATCATCCAAAACTCTTTTAGCCTCGTCAAGGAAGGGACAACGGTGGACGGCGTGATTGCCTTCACACAACTTACAAGGAAATCTGGGATTCCTTTTCTGTCCATGTGCTTCACTTTCACTGGTTGATGGTGTGCATTCAACATGATCGTCAGAGTTGACGCCACCAGATTGTGCAAACAAGGAGACCAGTCCCTTAAGATCCAGGGATGCAGGGAAAATCTCGGTGATAGTGGTCTCCATTGCAAATGACACAAGGAGATTTAGATTTCGACGGTGCAGTGTGAGGATTTTCGCTAGATGATGCTTGGTTGCCCCCTTTCGATTTTGGTTCCTTTTTCTTCTTTTCTTTTTCTCTTTCTGCTTCTTCTTCTTCTCAGTTACTTTATTTTTAGCTTCATCGGCTTTATCAAGCGAAGAGAAAGGAGGAGAGGGAGAATCAAAAGAGGTAGAAGGTTGGGAGGCAACTCTAGTGTCATCCAGTTGCTGATTTGACTGTTCAGGAATTACAAGATTCTGAATGACAAAGGTAGAGAAGAGCGAGGCAGGAAAACCAATTATCAACCCTGGAAGTGACAAAGTGGCCATATGGGGTGCACCAACATCTCCCCAAGAGGAGAAGGGACTAGGATTTCCTCCAAGGGGAAATCCTTGGTTGGTAGAGTCCATTTTTCAACCTAAAGACCAACGGAGGAATTTGTGATGTTATTCTGATTAAAATAAATTTTAGACGCTTTGACACAATTTGTTTTTTCAATTTTAAAGAGTCGAGAAAAAACAAAAGATGACTCTAGTCGCCTTTGATTTTTATTGAGCCTGAAGTGACAAGTGCTCAGAGACCTTTTCTTTTAAGGAGTCTGAAAAGGATCAAAATGGACTTCTCTGGAGATCTAGGCAGAGAGGATTACCAAACCAATCGCAAAACTATAGAATACTTTTTACGGTACGACAATCAGTCTTCCCGAATGTTGTGTTCACTGCATTGCGATCGATAGGGTGGAAGACATAGTTTCTTAAGGATAAAGGATGAAACCTATTGTGGTCTCCCAATATATACTCGACAGTATGTCGGAGCACAAGTCCGTACTGGCATTTGCTGTCTCAAAGTGGAGGAATCACCCAACCAACACTGTAAACAACAGTTACCACGTTTTACGATGTCAAAATACGTCTCTAGCCTAGATCTCTAGATGTTGTGCATTAAGTTCCAAAGCATTGTTAGATTCATTAAATTTATTTTAATTTGATCTTGCTTAATAATTTTCCTTTCAGGTTTACCACGTGATGTGTATACAATTCCTAAAATGTAGTCTAAGATGATAAACAAACATTTAATCTTCTTTCGACAATGAAAATACTAGCTACTAAGGAAAGAAAGTCAAGAATCTTTTCTTCATAGAGCACAAAGCACACGCTAAATGCATAGTCCTAAATCAAACCAAGCTATCTAAATGCAAATGCACATGCATGTATTTGTTTACAGCCTTCTTAATGTATGAATGATGTTAAGAAAGCTATGTGAAAATCTGAATTACTTTTAAAGCGACAGTACTCAACAAAATTCTTTTTCAAAGTGAAATGAATGTAAGAGAGACACTTTGTGATTTTGAAATGAAAATTGCTTTTCGACACTTTTAAAAACTACTAATTCAAATCCTATGCAATAGTAACTGTACAATCAATTATCAAGAACAATGGGATTGTTTTCTAAAACTAAAAATGACAGCTACGACACTTTCATATCGAGAAACGACAGTTCGAATATGCTACTTTTTGCAAAAGAGAACTGAAAATGACGCACAATACATTAAAAACACTTACAGTTATTTGCACTAAGGAGGTGGAATAATGCAAGAGAAGGGGGTTTTCACAGAAATACACTGACTACAGACAACAAAACTCCTCAATAGGACTGAAAACAGTGAGAAAAATCCACAGTCTAAGGGTAAAGTTAACCCTCCCTGACCATCGCACCTGTTACACAATGAAACTAGTATGCAGCGCACCTACTGCACTCAGGAAGTGTGATGCATACAGTCTACCTTGAAGGTAGGGTGTGATGGTACCAATGCGAGACTTTAAACAGGGTTTCACTCACAGTTTGCAATTCAGTTCAGGGATTTAGGCCGAGTAAGTAATGTTTAGTGTATGTAAAACACAGGGGTGATCTAAAGAGGTTACTAGAGCCACCACTTAGGGCAATTAGATTGCTTTCAGATCTATTGTTTAATTCATAAAAAAAAACCTAGAGATAGACTGAAGCAGCATTGATCTACTTTGCATTTCTATAACAAATGTAGTTCCAAGGCTAGCTGGCTTGACTTCAGGCTCCGTCTGTAAGTTTATAAAAGAAACAAGGATAGATAGGCTAACAAACAACCTAGTTGCTCCCCAGCGGAGTCTCCATTTTGTTACCAGGAATAGTGTCCACTTGGATGCTGCTACTCCCACTAAGATGGGTGGCTATCTTAGAAACAAACAAGTAAAGTCTACTTTCATTTTCTCTTATGAAAATAGACAAGAGGAGAACCAAGAAGACCAACCTTAGTCTTGCGCTTGATTTCCTCTCCTTCTTGATAGAGCTTTGCCGCTTCTTCTTCGTCTGCCCAGCTTCAAAGAGAACCTGTGGAATCAAAGAAACATACTACTATTGAAGAAACAAAGATCTATATTCATAAATAACACATGACCAGACGTGCATTAACCATATAAATGCATATATAAACAAGTACAAAAGAATATGGAAGAAAACTAGAATAGCTTTATTAAGATGAAAAGTAGCAAGAGGATTACAACCATATGTTTTGACCCAGCATCATTCTCCAGCTAGGAATCCCTTCTTGACCTCAAGCAAAGCTTAGATCACCCAACACTATGAATGTACACCAGAAAACCAACAACACTTCTCTATAAGATACAAAATTCCAGCCTCTGGATCTCTGTGATGAGGGATCCATATATAGATGATTACAGAGAGGTGAGTCATCCTCTGGGATCTTGATTAGTGTCCTCTCTCTGATAGTTCCCACTTCCACTTGGAGAATGATGATCTCTTACTCATCCCTGGTCGAAAAGAGGCAAGTGTCAGAGGGGAAGCTTCTGGAAGATTCCATGATCTTCCACCTCGCATTTTTGTCCCTGCCATTTGTCCATTCCTGACCATCACACCCTACATAGGAGCAATTCAGTATGCATCGCACTTTGTACACTGGGAAGGTGATATGCATCACACCCTCTGCATTGAGCTTTCAGTATGGTCCAATTTTGACCATTTATGAGCAGTTTTCAATGGAGAACTTCTGGGAGATGATGTAATAAGTTGATATTGTTCCTTTAGGTAGTGAAGCAACACTTTTAGGGCTTAGGAGCCATTAGTTTACGGACATTTATGATTGGGGTTGAAGTGCCCAAAAATGTCTATAACAAGATTAGCTCTGCATTTCAGCACATTTTCAAGTTTTCCTTGTGGACAATTTTTGGAATGTAACTATTCTTTTGATCAATAAATATGAATCAAGCTTTGCACAAGCTCTAATCTCTCTTAGGAGGCTATAGATCTTGGGGTTGGGCCCATCTAAAGTACCCAGTACATCCTTTGTTTACTTTCATGTGTCTTTGCTGCATTCTTAGAATAAAATCTGTTATTTAGATTAAAATATTGCTTTTACTTCGGTTGTTTTTGATGATTAGAATAGCTTTTCATGTTCAGATTTACTTGATAGGTTAATCACAGGGAATATATTTAGAAAAAGGATACCAAGCACCTTGGATCTCACCTCCCCCTCAGTGGAATCATGAGTTGGGACCAAGGTGACCTTGCTGCCACCAAAAACATTGTTTTTGCTTCACCATGCAATTAGTAGTGTTAGATTCTTAGTTGCCAAACTTGATATCAGTTTTGGTTGCATGCTTAGGTTCATGATTGCTCAGTTTCATAGTTACTTCATATGATTTTGCTGCAAATAGACTTCTGTTCATTTCCTTTGCTATTATCTAGGTCAGATTAGGTCAAAGTAATTAGGTTCTTGGTTTTCCAAGTCTTCATTTGTCAAATTCGAAAAATAACTTGCAGAGCACCTGTTATGCTCCTCTATCTACCCATTCTTGATTATACCACCTGCTCCAACCCCTAATCCAAGATTGCTTCCCTTCATTTGTCACGTTTTCCTACTTTGACCTAATTTCTATATTCTTGTGCATCATTGCTCCCTCCATCCTCGAACGAATCCATTCACTTCTTAGCCTCATTCACCAGGTCCTAGACCCGTTAACATCCTTGTCCAACCTCCATTTTCACTTTCCCACCATTTTTCCTCCATCAACCCTCCAAAATCCTCTTTTCGGAACATCCTATAGAAAATCACAAAACATCTGTAGAAATTCCAGAACATCTTGTAGAACCCGTGCAGACTACCTGTAGAAGCTCACGAAAGTGATTTCTTGAGATCAGATCATTGTGAAACTCTCAGGAAGGGTGCTAGGGACCCCTTACGCCCTATGCGAACCTTCCCAACCTTCTGCAAGCATTTCCTCTGGCCAATCCACCTCCGCACATTCAAAAGCCAGTTAAAAGCACATGCATGATAGTTCTAACAACTTATTCAAAAATACAAAAATATGTTTTTTTTCAGATGTTACTATAGAAGTAGCTTAGACACATGCATTTTACCTTCCTAGAAGTCAATGGCATCTCTTTCAGTAGCTTGCATCCTCTTTCTTGCATCAGTAGGGCTAGATGGTAAAATTAGGGTTTGCTAGGGTTTACGTTTCCTTTCAACTTTCCAGCTTCTTTTTGCAAGTAGATTAGCCTTCTTTGAGTTAACTTTCATCCATCAGTTAAAAAGGTTCTTCTGAGAGCTCATAGAAGTTGGCTTAACCTCCTAGTGGACTTGTGCCAGCTGATCAAGTGACAGCCGTAGCAAGAGCTAGTACTTGTGCATATAACACCGTCGCTTCCAAGTTTGTTACGAACTACCGGGTTGATAAAATTAAAGAAGGGAGTTCCAAGAGTTGCAGCATTATTGATGCAATACTGGGGCTCACCATCTTTTTCGTGCCGTTGCCAAGGAATCGTTAGAGTATTGGTGATTGCTGCTATTCTTCTATTTTCTACTACAACCTTCTGCTAAGTAGTTTATTTCATTTCCAAAAAAGTAGAGTAGACATTTCCTGCTTTCATAGATTAGCATTTCAATTCCGCAATTTCAATTCTGCAAGCATAGCCTAGTATTTCATTCCTGCAATTTCATTTCAGCGAAATAGATTAGTCCTTTCATGCTTTCCTTTCAATTCCGCATTTTTTTTTTAGCAAGATAGTTAGTTGCAGTTCAATCTATTTCAGTTTTGCAGGTACAAGTACAAAAAAAAACAAAAATTAACCAAAAAGATTTCCTTTCATGCCTTATAGGAGTAGAGATAATTTAGAAAAATTATTGCACAACACCCCCACTGCTTCACACAGCCAACCTTCTTTATTCTTCGATGTTTGTGATTAAAGAACCCTTAGGTGGACAACAAGACATATTTGAAGAACCTCAAGGGAAGAAGAAGAAGAAAACATTCCTCTGAAGCAAATGGATACAAATAAAAATGTTGAGAGCAGTACCTTATCCAAAAATGAATTTGCAAATCTGATGGAAGATTTCCAGAGCGAGATGAGGTAGTTTCTTGCCATGCAACTGGATACCTTACAGACCCAAAGGAAGCAAGAGGAAGCCAAGAGGGCTTTGGCCATCTTTTTTCCCAGGTGCACTAGAAAGCATCCTAGGCATGAATGTCCATTGCACTCCATAGAAGTGTATTTTGTCTGTGAAAATGACCATCCTACAGATCAATGCCCTTCCATACCCAGAATTAAAGCTGCATATCAGAGAGCCAAAGGAGTCACTAAATCACTCTATTATATGAATCAAAGGAGGCCACATGGACCCATACCTTACTAACAAGAACTACAAGGGACATCCGAGACCTATTACGACCCCTATCAAGCCACTTCCATGCCTTCTTGGTTCATACCTCCTCCTCCTTCCTGGTTCACACCTCCTCCTTGTTCCTTCAAAGATCCATATTATGCTCCTCTAGTTTCTCATTAATTTCACTCTTATGTTTAGCCACAGCCTCAGTGGAATGCACCTCATCAGGGGTGGAGGCCCCAGTACCACTTTTCTCCCATTACTGTGTCTCCACCACCTGCCCATCCACAACCCCATCCACATCCATCTCAAATATACACCCCAACTCAACCACCCATACCACCATTTCCAAACCCCATACATTGGAGAAGCTCAACCCAATTGCAATGCTGAGGCACAACATGTCCAAAGAACCCCTCTTGAGCTCAATGATATTCACCATAGCTCAGGAAGAGTATTGCCAGAAAAAGATTATATTAGCAGCGTTGAAGGACCACATCCAGCAAAAGAAGATTCAAAGGAGGATATCAAAGAACCATGGGTTGTACTTGATGAATAGAAGACATCAGAATCAGAGATCGAGAGAGTTCCCTCACGGTTACCATCAAATCCTCTGTGTACTCAAGAGAAAAATCAGCAAAAAGAGGAAGATGAGAAGGTCATGGTAGAAGGTGACATGAAGAATGATCTAGATCATCAAAATGACCAAGAATATCAAAGCTATATTGAGATATGGTTGCAGATGGCCACTAAGTTGCAACAGTACTCTCTTCCTCAGTTGTGTTTGACCCCTTCAAAGTCAAATCATTTCGTCTCTGAAATCCGGATAGCTGTCAAAGCATGCATTTCAAGCCTCCACATCATTCTATCTCTAATCTCGATGTGCACATGGATCCATTGGAAGTATTCTTATACTTAAAAATCATTTTGTTTCTCAAGTAGGGTAGGGTAGAAAAAAAAAGAGAAAAAAAAAGAAAAAAAAGAAAAAAGAAAAAATTTGAAATAAGAGGAAAAATTTAAGTTGAAAACCTCCTCAGAGGCGCCTTAGATTGGCTCATTGATTGAAAACCTCCATGAGGTGGTCAATGGGTTGGGAAAAAAGAGAAAAGAAAAAAGAATAAGATCCTTGGGTGAAAACCTCCCTTGGAGGCACCTAGGGTAGGCAATTAGGGTAAAAACCTCCATGAGGCGCCCTAGTTGTTTAAAAAAAAAAGAGAAAAAAAAAGAAAAGAGAAAAAGAAAAATAAAAAGTAAACCTAATTTCCATTGAATACTTCCAGGTTGCAAGAAGGACATTGTAGGTCAGGAGGATTGCTCAAAACAAAGACAGAGGAAGTTTTGTGCCTTCTACAGGAATTTCTGTGTTTTCTACAGGAAGTTCTGTGTCTTCTATAGGAATCCTACAAACAAGCCAAAATCGATCTCCGAAGAGGACCATAAGGCTAGGAATATGTCCATGAGGCCTGCAAGCATACATGTTTCCATCTTTCACCCTTCTCCATCAACTTTTCCATCTCATTGTGCTTCTTTCCTAAAAACTGCATGTTTTACAGGAAGTTCCTGTAGAAATTACAGGATTTCTACAGGAAGCTATAAATGGATTGCAAAAAGGAAGTTTGGCGAGCATGATAGCTTCCTAAAGGGTTCATCAGTCCTCCTACCTTCTTCAGACTCATCCACCATCATTTCCATGCCTGCATTATAGCCCAAGCTCATTTTTCTTACCATGCAAAAAAAAATTGCAGAATGCCTTGAAGCAAAAATAACTGTCAGGTCAGGAGTAACTCCAGAAAACTGATTCATTTATTCCATTAGGCAACTATCTATTATATACATGAATGTGATCGTTCAGTTCATCTTCTTGATGACTTTTCACATTCAATTCTCCCAATCGCTGAGGATTAGGTGTCAACATTCCCCCCCTTAATCCAAGGGGATGTTGGTGAGTCCAAGCATCGTTTTGAATCTTTCAAGCTTTTCTCTTCCAAGCGCTTTGGTGAAGATGTCTGCAATTTGCTCATTTGTGGAACAATGACGGAGATGGATTGTTTTGGCCTCAACATGATGTCGGATCAGATGATATTTAGTATTGATGTGCTTTGTACGATCATGGAAATTTGGGTTCTTGGCCAACTTTATTGCAGAGGTGTTGTCAATCATGAGTGGAGTTCATTGTACTTGTTTTACCTGCAAATATTCAAGAATTTTTCTGAGCCACACAATTTCTTTCGTTGCTTCAGCTGCTGCCACGTATTCTGCTTCTATTGTGGAATCTTCTGGAACTGATCGTTTGCGTGATCTCTAAGAGACAGCTCCTGATCCAAGACTCATAGCATATCCTGAAGTAGATACTCCAGTTTCTTTGTCTCCATCGAAGTCTGAATCAGAGTATCCAATCAAGCTTAAGTCGTCCACCTGTGTATACTTGATTCCAAGGTCTTGAGTTCCCTTCATGTACCTTAGAACTCTTTTTGCAGCAGACCAATGTCCCTCACAAGGCTTTCGAATAAACATGGAGAGGATTCCAACAGCAAATGAAATGTCTGGTCTGGTAGTAGTGAGGTAGATGAGACATCCTACAAGCTGTCTATACTTTGTTGCATCCTCAAATTCCTTTCCTTCAATAGATGTGAGCTTTAAGTTTTGTTCCATTGGAGTAGAAAGAGGATTGCACTCTGTCATGCCAAATCTGTTTAACAAATCTCCAATGTATTTCTTTTGGGAAAGAAATATGGATGGATGTTGGATTACTTCAATGCCAAGATAGTAATGAACATAGCCCAAATCAGTCATTTCAAAACTTTTCCCCAATTCCTTCTTTATGGATGCAATGTAGCTTTCATTGTTCCCTGTCATCAAAAGATCATCTACATATACCACAAGATATACAACTGTTTTGCCAACTCTCTTGACAAATAAAGTTGCATCATCAAGATCATAATGTTTGAAATTGAGTTTCAGAAGACGCTCAGTTAGTTTTTCATACCAGGTTCATGGTGCTTATTTGAGGCCATACAAGGACTTCACCAGTTTGCATACTTAATGTTCATGTCCTTTCACAGCAAATCCTTCAGGTTGGGACATAAAAACATTCTCTTTTAGGTCTCCATTTAAGAAAGCAGTTTTTACATCCATTTGGTGGACTTTCCAACCGTTCTGAGCTGCTAGTGCAAAGAGTGTCTAGATGGTAGCCCATTTTGATGTGGGGGCAAAAGTCTCCTCACAATCGACCCCTTCCTTCTATGCAAAACATTTTTCCACAAGCCTACCTGTGTGCTTGTCAAGTGAGCCATCAACTTTATACTTGTTCTTGTAGACCCACTTGCAGCCAAATGGTTTGGTTCCTAATGGAGGATCAACCAGCTTCCAAGTGCCATTCTTTATGA
>APFE031007486.1:0-20296 GCA_000404065.3 Pinus taeda | reverse complement strand
AGCATGGATGTCTGAGTTATCATTTGGCACTTTTGTACGGTGATAACTATTTGTTTATGTTTAGTGTATGAATAGCTTATTTATGTGATAAGTTTTCACAACTGTTTCGTCTAAATTATTATACGAAGTAGTTCATCTTTATCGAATTCTCTTCTTATAATAGCTTAATGATATTTATTACTAGTTATTATTTGAAATCTTTTTAGATCGCATAGAAGAAAGATCACACCCCGGGTTAGCATAAATTTTGATATTTTTCTGTTTATTAGAATACAATAGCATAGCATTAGATTAGAATTAGGATAGAAGTATTCCATTTAGAACAAAAATACCCACCTTTCTCACACACACACACTGAATTGGGAAACTGGTCCCATATCCCCGATCGGACCCGCTATACCAAACGGATAAGGAGCTGCCAACAAAGGTCCGGACCAAGCAGGTATCCCCCTTGTTGTTGACCCGATTTTCAGGGCCTTCAACAGGACCTAGCCATCACTTTGTCTTAGCTACCCATGAAGAGCATGATGATGGATATTGTAGTAGCATATGTACCCCCAAGTTTGGCATGTTTCTTTCTACATGCTAGATCAAGATATTAGGTGGAACATTGAAAAATGATCTTTCCTATGCTATTATCCCAGTTTTTGGAGGTGAAAGTAGAAGATTATATAGAGAAGCTCAGTTGGATTATATAATTAGTGATGAAAGTAATCCCACTAATCATCCCATCTATGCTATTGACACTGATTTTAGAGCCTGTATTATTCAAATTGAAGAATCCCAGTTGGCCTCCACACAGCTTAAGAAACCAGTTTGCCAGACCACAGAGGAAGAAGGCTCACAAATTTGAGACATGTTCTTTGATGGAGCTTGCTCTAAGGAAGCTACAGGGACATGTATAGTCCTTGTGTCCTCCACACAAGAATGCATTCATTTATCTTTCAAATTAACTTTTCAGGTCACAAATAACATAACAGAGTATGAAACCTTGATATTGGGCTTAAACGTTGCTAAAGATATGGGCATCGAAGGTCTGAAGGTGTTTGGAGATGCAGACCTTATCATTCAGCAGGTGAACAAAACTTTCCAAGCAAAGCATCCAAGGTTGAAAGCATACAGAGGTGAGGTATGGAAGCTCAAGGGCTCTTTCAATAGTTTCAACATTTCTTACATCCCTAGAATGAAGAACCATCTTGTTGATTCCCTTGATGTGTCTGCTAGCACGTTTATTCCTCCTTTGCCTCCTAAATTGACTTATGAAGTTCAGGTGAAATATAGACCATCTCTGCCTGACAATGTCAAATACTCAAAAGTTTTTGAAGAAGATGATGAGATTAACAGGTTTTTACAAGTCATTGATGAATTCTCTAAAATGCACATTGATCGAGAAAACGAAACCATGG
This sequence comes from Pinus taeda, assembly GCA_000404065.3. Classification (NCBI taxonomy): domain Eukaryota; kingdom Viridiplantae; phylum Streptophyta; class Pinopsida; order Pinales; family Pinaceae; genus Pinus; species Pinus taeda. Next base: position 18,890 of record APFE031007486.1, on the reverse strand, counting down.
AAGAATGCAACCAATCCAAGCTAAAGGATGATATTGGCCGGGAAAGTTGTCCAGCTGCTTAGTAACCATATACCCAAAGGATTGGTGCCTCTAGAGAATTTGTTTGATCATAATGATGTACCTTATAAGCATGCCAAAAAATAAAATGAATCTGTTGTTCGTAAACATAATATAGGGAGCCCAGCCATTCGAAGTACATAAATCTATCCACTCACTTGCCTTCTGCCCAGAATTCTGAGTATTGCACTCTCATGAAGCAATTTGCTGATATTTTTGCCTAGGAATATAGTGATCTTAAAACCTATGACACAAACATCATTCAGCATAAGATTCCACTGGAAAAGAACACCATCCCTTTTAAGCAGAAATTAAGACCTATCAGCCCTTTCTTATTGCCTTTGATTGAGAAAGAAATCAAGAAGCTGTTGGATGCCAAGATCATAGTTCCCCTAAGGTATTCAAAGTGGATAGTTAACCTTGTGGTAGTAAGAAAGAAGAATGGAGAAATTAGGCTTTGTGTTAACTTCAGGAATATGAAGAAATGCTTTAAAAAAGATAACTACCCCTTGCCTAAGATGGAACACTTGTTGAAAAAAGTTTCAGGGGCTAGAGTCATGTCTTTCCTAGATGGATTTTCAGGTTACAATCAGATTGCTATACATCCAAAAGATCAGGAAAAGACCGCCTTCACTGCTCCTTGGGGAACTTTCATGTACTCCAATATGCCTTTCGGACTGATGAATGCTAGGGCTACTTTTCAGAGGGTCGTGGACATAGCCTTTGTGGGAGAGAAGGAAAAGTTTGTCCTTGATTACCTTGATGACATAACAGTCTTCTCCAACACTCACAAGGACCATTTGCAGCATTTGAAGAATGTGTTTCTAAAGTGCAGACAGTTCAGAATTTCTATGAACCCAAAGAAGTCACAATTTTCTCTAGAAGAAGGTAAAATTCTGGGACATATTGTTTCTGCTGAAGGTGAGAAGATTGACCTAGCAAGAGTTTAAGCAATTCAGACATTGTCCATCCCAAGGTCAAAAAGGGACATTCAATCCTTCTTGGGTAAGATTAACTTTGTAAGGAGGTTCATTCCAAACTTTGCAGAGCTAGTGAAACACATCACCTTCCATGTTGAAGAAAGGATCATAAATAAAATGGACAGATGCTGCAAGAAGCTCTTTTGAAGCCATCAAACAAGTTATCATGGAGGCTCCCACTCTAATCAGCCCAGATTACACCAAGGAGTTTTATATCTTCTCTTTTGCCTCTTATGATACACTTGTAGCAATTCTGTTGCAAAAAAATGATTAAGGCATAGAGCACCACGTGGCCTTTTTTAGCAAAACTCTAAGGGATGTTGAACTAAGGTATGACCTTATTGAAAAACAAGCTTATGCTCTCATAGAATCTTTAAAGGCATTCAGAATTTATATTCTGCATTCCAAACTAGTTGCATATGTACCTTCAACCTCAGTAAAAGGTGTCTTAACTCAGCTAGATATTGATGGAAAGAGAGCTAAATGGATTGAAAAATTCATAGATTTTAACATAGAGGTGAAGCCCACTAAGCTTGTCAAAGGCCGGGGCTTGGCTCAACTTATGGCTGAGGAAAATTTTAGTTTGTTAGACATCAATTACATGGGTTCAAATTCATGCGATGAGCAATCAGAGGAAGCAGCAGAAGAGCAAGAGCAGAATCATCCTTTGGCTGAAAATCTAGCCACCTATGAATGGTATTATAGCATAGTTCATTTTTTGCAGAAGCTAGAAGTCCCTCTAGGGCTTAGCTCAAGTCAAGCCCGTGCCATTAAGCTCAAATTAGCTAAATTCTGCATTAATAAAAACCTGCTTTATTGGAAAGACCCATCTGGAATCCTCTTAAGATGTCTAGATAAAGGACAATTTGTGGAATCCATGCACCAATTCCATTCTAGCATCTGTGGAGGGCATCATTATTGGAAAACCATAGCCCACAAAATCCTGAGAGTTGGGTGTTATCGACCTATTATGTTCTCTGATGTGTTTTCTTTTGTGAAATCTTGTGACAAATGTCAGAGGTTTGCAGGAAGACATCAGCTAAAATCTCTGCTCTTGGAGCCAGTACACGTTAATGGTCACTTTCAACAGTGGGGCTTGGACTTTATAGGTGAGATCAACCCACATTCCAGTGGCCAGCACAAATGGATCTTGGTAGCCATTGATTATTTCACCAAGTGGATGGAGGCCATACCCACTAAGAATGTTAATCATCAAGTTGTCATAAAGTTCTTGAATGAGAATATTTTCACTAGATTTGGTTTCCCAACCAAACTAGTCACTGATAATGCAGCAGCCTTTAAGGAAAAATAATTGGTGGACATGACTGAATCCATGGGCATTCAATTGGTGCATTCTACCTCATATTATCCTCAAGGCAATGGCTTGGCAGAATCATCTAACAAGAGTCTTGTAAGGATAATCAAAAAATTGTTGGAGGAAAACAACAAGAGTTGGGATTCCAAGTTGAAGTTTGCATTATGGGTTGATAGAGTTACCAATAAGAAGCCCATAGGAAAGTCTCCATTTAAGCTGGTTTATGGTGCTGATGTTGTTTTCCCTATCCAACTGATTCTCCCTGTGGCGAAATCCTTGCAAGAAGAACAGGATGAAGAGAATGACATGGTAAGGAGAATGAATAACCTGGTTGAATTACAGCAAATCAGAGAGCAGCTGGTTGAGAAGTCAAAATTTCATCAAAAGATAATCAAAGAAACCTTTGAAAAGAAGGCAAAAGTGGACAATTTCCAAGTTGGTGACTGGGTTCTCAAATGGGATGCATTGAAGGAAAAGAAAGGCAATCATGGTAAGTTTGACTCCTTATGGACAGGTATGTTTGCCATCGCTCAAATTCAGCAGAACAATACCTTTATTTTGCACAGTTTGGAAGGAGAAGGTGTTTTTGGTGGCCCAGTCAATGGGCGGTTCTTGAAACTTTATTTCATTTAAGGCTTTAAAGCCTTGATATTGTAAATATTTTTTCAGTTTTTATTTTCTATGCAAAATAAAATCCATGCCCAATGGAACACTAGGAGATAGATTTGATTTTGGTTTTACAGGAAAAACATTGATCTGTGGTTCTTGAAACCTCGCAAAGTGGCTTTCATCCCCAGAAGGAGCCAATGTTAGCCTTGTTGTCATGTGGCCCAAAATGGATCTAAATATGCTCTCTAAGTCTTCAAAAGTTAGTAAAATCAGGCCAAAGATCAAAACAATCGCTGGAGGAGAGCCATTAGAATGGTGGAAAAGCACTATCGGGAGGCCAAAAACACATAAAAACAGTGAAAAACATAGCATCGGAGGCATAAACAGTGAAATGCACAGCAGCCGTCAGATCTGGCCGATCAACGGTCCAGATCTAATCGGCAGAGGCAAACAGCGGATATCAGTGCGAAACATATGAAACTTGCGATGGCGATCAGCAGAGTCAGCGTGGACCGTCGATCAAGCACACAGATCGACGACCCACGTTGCGTTGGAGTTTTGCTATCGGAGATTACAAAGAGTACTTGCAAATGGCTCGGTGCATGAGCGATATGTGATTGCGATCAATCGCATTGCGATATCGCAGTCGGGGAAAACATGGGGAACGGGGCTTATACCCATATGGATGTCTGATGCGATAAACCAGACCCGAAAAGGTTCCTTAAAGCTATTATATAAGATTTGAGATACTCCTAACGACATTTTCCTATGTATTTTGCATATTTTCGTTATTTAATGAAATACAAAGAGACTTGCGATATGCGATAAGACCCGGACCCAAAAGGGTTCGTGAAGGGAAATATATCAAATTTGAAGTCCGCCATGAGCCATTTTTCCCAGTGTTTTTAATGTATTTTCCAATATAAAGGGAAAATCACAAAACAGACAGGATTTCGGGAGCGCCAAAGGCGATAAGTGGTTTGGGCCAAGCTCCGCCTGGTCCCATACAATGGCTGCCACGTGTCTAGGCTAAGGAGAGAGAAAACCACCCTCATCAGGCGGTTAACTCCCGTACAAAAGAGCCGCCTGTAATGGATCACAACCGTTGGATCTAGAGCTCCTAGACCAACGATGGAGATGTGATATCACTACAAAGGTGGACCCGATAGAGAATATATCATATTTAAGGACTTTTGAAGTCTGGAATGAACAGAGCTTGGCAGGATTTCACAATGATGCAGCGTTTTTTTCTGTGTAAAGCAGAAAACAATCATTTGGTATTCGAAAGGATGTCAAAGGGCCCAAGGCAACATTCCATTATAGAACAAAGGGATAGGCCATTTGCGACAAGCGACAACGATTGGGAACAGACCCGATAACTTTGTTTGGCTCTATTCGTATTTTTAACAATTAAATAGGTGAACTAAAATAACAAAATATATGGTCATAAAGCAAAAATCAGCAGCGCAACACAGCCAAACCAGAAGAAGTGATCATGGAGCATCGTCGGCATGAGTGAGCTCCCTAACAGCGCAGCAAATTAGCAGAATGTTATTACACTGCTGTTAGAAAAGAAACCTCCAAGCTCATGCGTGCCTAGTCACGACATCAAACAGTTAAAAAGACAGAGGGGATAAATTAAGACCTCTCGAGCCTCAGAAGGCTCGAGAGCATTGTAAAAGGCCTATAAATATTTGAATGTTCAGAGTAACAAAGGTTCAACTTTTGGAGACTATGGATACTCTACTCCTCTAGCTTCTCATCTTCAATCCAACAATATAAGCTTATTTTGCTGTTACATGCTGAATTTTCATTTCCTTTTCTATTCTAAGCTTACACTTGAATCAGTTATTCATGTTTTCTTCTATTTCTAATACCAGATAATTGTCATCTTATCTTTGCATTGACAAATTACATTTGCAAACTTCATTTACTTCATGTAGCTAGCCATTCATATGTGTTTATGTATGCATCTACTGGTACAATCAATATTCTCCATCTAGCCATTGAATCTATAAACTATTGAGCATTAGTGGTCTAAAGCCTTGTAAAGCTAAGGGTGTTCATGCATGTCTTGAGTGAAAACAGAGTTGAAACAGTCATCTAACTTGATCCAAACCATCATCCATTCCAATAGTTTAGAGAACGATATTGAAGATTTATATGTTACCAGGCATTTTCCAGCTACAACCTAGGAGAGCTTCCTGGAGTGATAACAAGATACAAAGGCACATTTAATATATATATAACAAGATACAATTTTTTTTTTCTTTTAAAATGTTGGATACAAAGCCCATTTTAATATGATAAAACACATTCACCTACAACCTAATATATTATATCTAATTCTATATTATATATAAAATAAGACACATTTATATCCATAAAAAAATAAATAAATAAAAATAAAAAAAATTGTACACTGCAAAAAACATCTATTTCTTTTTTACCTTTTCAATAGAGTGTAAAAATTATAATTTAATTTTTTATTTTAAATAATTGTATCAAAAAATATTATATTAATATATAAAATTATAATTTTTAACTAATAAATATTAAAAAACTTTTATAAAACAAATTTATAGTATTCTATTATTTCAATCTAAATTATCAATTACATATTAATATTAATATTATAGTTGGCTAGTGCTCTTAACCATTTTTTTCATGTGATTTACGCCGAAGCTCTTCTTATAACTATGATGGATCACAGAAGCCTCAATTCTACAATTATAACAAATCAATCGATATTTCTAAATAGTAGTTAAACTCCTTCTTACTAATCAAAAAATAAATTGTATTTATCTTTTCCACCCTAAAAATAATACTTGGTTAGACTAAAATTTGGAAAACTTATATTTACCTACAGTTCATATTTTCATGAAATTGAATTTCCCTATAGACCTAACAATTGTGGGGTGATAAAGAGTTAGAGGGAAAAAGGAAACTCAGATATTATAAGAAGGTGATCAACCCTAATCTCGAAAATAAAATTAAAAATATCTCTCTGCCTTCAGTGATGTTAAGAAAAAAATAAACATTTGTAAAATAAGAACAAATTCTCATGACCTTCATAGCAAAAATAAGCATTGCTCGATTACCAAATTTACACCATGGGATGAAAGACTCTATCACCTTTATGACACTAAGAAGGTTGAAGATGAAAAACACTTTTTATCAGCATTCTTGACCTTAATTTTCAAAATACTTGTCTTTGTCCCACCATTAGCACCATTAGCTTACTTACTGTGGAGAATTAGAACATACTTCTAATAATCAAGTGGAGGATTTCATATTATTTCAAGGACTCTGTATCATAGTTTCGAAGTTTTGATACTCTACGATTGTTGGATGTCTTAATCAAAAGGACCCTCGGCTTGTTGTCGTGTTGTTGAAAGACCTCTTTCATGCATTTAAGCCCTGGACATGAATAAAGAGTGCAAGGTTGACTCTATGGGCCCTCAAGAAATGTTTTTAAGTTTTGAAATTATTCGCGTGACTTCTTATATGATTAGCCAAATCTACACTTCATCGCCAAAAAGCCAAAATGGTTTTATTCAATTAACGTTTTGGTTACTTGTTAAATGAATTATATGAATGTGGATAGGTAAAGGCGTAAAGGCACTTCCTAACAATTTACTGTAGAAATGCTTTCATACGGCTTCCAAAGGTTGAATGCAACAACGCTTCTTTACGGAACATTTTTTTTACTGTGAAACTTGGATACCGGGAAATGTTTTATTATTTACCATACAAATCATCAAAATTTGTAAAATGTCACTAACTTGTACAGATCTTTATGGATTTGATAAAAAAAGAAATGGACAATTAAACGAATCATATTCACCTAAAAGTTTTTTTCTACACTCATAAATGGAGACATCAAGCATAAGCTGGAATAATCTTCAGATACCTCACTTTAATGAAAAAAATTATGATTATTGGGCTATTACAATGAAGGCCTTGTTTTCTTTTCAAGACATTTGGGATTTGGTGGAGAATGGTTTTCAAGTACCAACAAGTGCAACAACATACAATGCCGATGCAGCAACGTACAATGCCTTGTCTCAAGCAGAAAGAGATTTGTTGAAGGACAACAGGAAGAAGGGTACAAAAGCCCTTTTCTACATTTTTCAAGCAGTTCATGAAACTATTTTCCCAAGGGTTGTAGCAGCAACGAAATCCAAGCAAGCATGGGACACCCTCTAGACAGCCTACCAAGGCATGACAAAAGTTAAGATACAAAAATTGCAAATGTTGAGAAGAGATTTTGAAACACTTTGTATGAAAGAGTATGAGAATGTAGACTCGTTTTTTACAAATGTAATTGGGTTGGTTACTCAAATCAGGGCTCATGGTGAGACACTTGAAGAAAGGAGAATAGTTGAGAAAGTTTTGAGAAGTTTGCTAGCAAGGTTTGAAGCCATTGTTGTGGCCATAGAAAATAAAAAGGATCTCTCACAGTTCTCAGTGGATGAGCTTCATGCATCACTGATTTCTCATGAACATAGACTGAATATAGCAACAAGCTCCTCATTGAAGCATGCCTTCAAGACACAAGTTTCCTTTGGTCAAAGTTGAGGCAGACCTAGATCATATACTAGAGGAAGAGGAAGAAGCCCAAACAGAGGTGGAAGAAGTAGCCCTTCAAGCTCAAGTGGAAGGGTCAGCGATCAAAATCCAAGTCAAGGCCCAAGCCAAAATCAAGCACAAAGTCAGAGGTATGATAAATCTCAATTTCAATGTCATTACTGTAAGAAGTATGTCCATTATGCAAATGAATGTAGAAAGAAGCAATATGACATTAGTAACAAACCAAGTGTAAATTTCACAAAAGAAAATTAGAACCATGATAGCATGTTTTTAGTTTGTAATGTAGCACAAGAAAAACAAAGTGATATATGGTATCTAGATTCAGGGTGTAGCAACCACATGTCAGGGAACATAGAAATGCTTTCCAATCTAGATGAAAATGTGAAATCTGAAGTGACATTAGAGACTGATAGCAAAGTCTTTGTCATGGGAAAAGGAAGAGTTAATATCCTAACAAAGAAGGGGGAGAAGAAGTAGATCTCAGATGTTTACTTTGTCTCCGGTCTGAAGCATAACATCATAAGCATTGGACAGCTCATGCAAAAGGGCTACATTGTTTTTTTCAAGAATGATGTATGCACAATTTTGGATGGGCCTCCAAGCAGACAGTTGATTGCAAAAGTGCATAAGACAAACAATAGAATATTTCCCCCTAAGATAAGATCATATTTGAAAGAAGAAGGTGCACAAGCACAACTATCAATTAACTCACAAGAGGATGTAAGATGCAGTTGTCACACAAGTAAACTTTCAAGAAGAAGTTAAAGATGAAAACTGGTTATGGCATTTGGATTTGGTCATCTCAACTTTGGAGGTTTGAATTTGTTGCATAAGAAAGGCATGGTGAAGGGATTGCCACTCATAGAGAAACCAGAAAGCCTATGTGAAGAATGCATCTTGGGCAAGCAACATAGAGAGACATTTCCAGCAGGAAAGTCAGTAAGGGCAAAGGCACCTTTGGAGATTGTCCACTCAGATTTATGTGCACCAATGCAGACACCATAAATTGGTGGCAGCCACCATTTATTGACCTTCATAGATGACTACACAAGGAAGACATGGGTCTATCTCCTCAAACAGAAAAGTGAAGTGTTTGAGCGTTTTTTCCAATACAAAGCTCTTGTTGAGAAACAAAGTGGACACAACATCAAATTCCTCAGAACTGACAGAGGTGGTGAATACATCTCAAATGATTTCCTTCGATTTTGCAGGGAGCATGGAATTCATAAGCAATTTACAACAAGATATACACCTCAGCAAAATGGTGTAGCGAAAAGGAAGAATAGGACCATTATGGAAATGGCAAGGAGTATGTTGAAGGCAAAACATTTGCCAAATGATTATTGGGCTGAAGTTGGCACATGTGTGGCATATATCTTGAATAGATGTCTAACTAAAAGCATTCAGAATGTAGTTCCTGAAGAGGCATGGAGTGGAAGAAAGCATAATGTCACTCACATGAGAGTCTTTGGTTGTGTGGCATATGCACATGTCCCGGATGAGTTGAGGAAGAAGTTGGACAACAAGGGAAACAAAGGAGAGAGATGTATATTTGTTGGATATAGTGATGAATCCAAAGCATATAAGATCTACAATCCATCAACCAAGAAGGTCATAATCAGCAGAGATGTGTAGTTCATAGAAGAAGAAGCATGGGATAGAAGTTTAGAGAAGACAGTCAATGTCAAATAATGTATACCACATGAGGACAAAGAGGAATTAACAGCACCAAGTAATTCCTCAACAGTGACTCCCTCTACACCTATTCAAGCGCAACAAAGCAGGCAACAAGGAACACCATCAACAAATAATAAGATAGTGTCACGCAGTCAAGAAAGTGCTTCTCCAAGCACGATGCAAAGTGCAACACCAAGTGACATGTCAAGCCCATCTTCAGTGAGCACAAGAAGACCAAAATTCAGAAATCTAAATGAAATTTATGAGCAAGATGAGGTTGATAGCTGTTAAAATTGGCAACTAGGGCCAAACTCCATGTGGGTCAGCTTCTTAGTGGCTGCTGATATTTTTATTGGATCCCTCTCGTCGAGAGGTGTAGGTTTGATCTAAAGATCATCCGATTCTTATAAGTATTTATGGAGATATGAATTTATTTTGATTATGGAATTATTATCAAGCCGACCAGCGATTTGAGTAGGCTCAAAAGCCCAATAGACGTGTCTATTCATCATCTACATTTTAGTATAAATAGAAGAGGATTTGAATTCTTTTGGCAACTCCCTCTTCACGTGATCTCCTCCTCTCCACGTTTGGGTTTTTGGTGAAGGAGAGACACAATGAAGATACATTGGCCTTGTATGATGCCCTAGCTTACACGCAGATATGGAGCAACTATGCACAACAATGAACGTTGGCAATGGAGCAACCACGCACAACAATGAACTATATACGTTGTCATACGCAACAACTATAAACTCTATACACTATCGTTTATATGCACAAAAATTGAAGACTACTTATACGCAGTTCTTATACTTATACGATGTTCATGGTGACATTTACGTTGTACACTTAATACGTGGTTCTTGAACTATAAGCAGGGCAGAGATAGTCAACATGATGCCTAACCCTAATCCATTTTCATATGGAGTAGTCGCAGTCATAACCATAGTCACGAGGAGGTGAAGCCGCAGTTAAGGCATGGCGCTGCAATCACGAAGAAGAGGAGCCGCAGTCTTGAGGAGGTGTAACCACAGTCAACGCATGAAGCCACAGTCTTTCCACAGTCATGTTGTGAACACAATCAAGGGTCATACGCTGCCCAGAACATGCAGTCATGTTGTGAACGCAATCAAGGGTCATACGTTTCCCAGAACATGCAGTCATGTTGTGAATGTAGTCAAGGGTCATACACTGCCTAGAACACACAGTCATGTTGTGAACGCAGTCAAGGGTCATACGCTGCCCAAAACACGCAGTCAACGGAACAGTTATGAATGCAATCACGGGAGCACTCATACAGTGTCCAGAAGTCTTGTTCACGCAACCATAATCTATGAAACCCTACAACAGTACTAACTTGAGTATATTACAATGAGAAGACCAGATCTGTCATTCTCAGCATACTTGTTGATTTGGGGTAGCAATGTGATGTTGTATGATGAGAGTAGCATAACAATCATTGAGTATACATCAGATGGGTGCAAATCCATGATGTTGAGAACAACTCAGTGATATTTGGGTGCAACACAGCATAATGATATGAGCATGGACAGCTTGATGATGAATAAGACTATGGAAGATGCAACATGATGAGCAACGTGAAGATGATGAACAAGAGGCAACACTATGATAGGTGAAGTTGTCCCCTTGGAGAATCAATTGAAGCAGAATTTCTTCAACTGACCTCATCGTTACAAGAAATGATCTATGCCCAGATCTAGATAAGTCAAAGTGTTAACTTCTATTGTAAATGTACTCTCTCTCACTTTCTCTGCTGAACTTTGAAGAACATAGAAGAATTGATCAAGGGTTTCCCCACATTGTGGGGTTTGTCCCTGGCTAGCGCCACATCTTGTGCCCTCTTGTCTTGGCTTGTCTTTTGCGATTTATATTTATATTCTATCTACAGTTTATCTTAATGCTGATGTGATTGCTAACTATGAAAATTTAAATAAATTGCTCTAGCATAGAACATACCTAAAATTAACAATAGCAGCACTGCTCTGAATTCCTTATTTGCATTATTTTGTCATGTAGATGACCCAATCCATTTTGAAGATGCAGTCAAAGAACAAAAATGGGTTGCAGCAATGGAGGAATAAATAGAAGCAATAGAAAAGAATGACACATGAGAGTTAGTAAACCTTCCACAAGGAAAAGAAGTCACTGGAGTGAAGTGGGTCTATAAGACCAAGAGCAATGTCAGTGGTAAGATTGAAAGGCACAAAGCAAGACTAGTTGTCAAAGGATACAAGCAGTAGCATGAAAAATATTATGCGTAGATATTCGTGCCAGTCGCGAGGATGGAGACAGTGCGTACAGTTGTGGTGATTGTCACATAACATAAATGGGAAGTGTATCAAATGGACATAAAATCATCGTTCTTGAATGGAGTGCTGAAAGAGGAAGTATATGTTGCGCAACCGCCTGATTACGAGGTATAAGGAAAAGAAGACAAAGTGTATTGGTTGAGCAAAGCTCTTTATGGGTCGAAGCAAACACCACGTGCATGGTACAGCGGGATAGATGCCTACTTTTTGGACAATGGTTTCGACAAATGTAATGGTGACCCTACTCTCTACATCAAAGAGAGTGATTGTAAGATTCTTATTGTCATCTTATATGTAGATAATTTAATTTTTATAGGCAATGATGATTTCCTCATCACTAATTTCAAGCAAGTCATGAAGAATGAATTTGAAATGACTGACTTGGGGTTGTTAAGGTATTTTTTGGGCATAGAAGTGAAGCAAACAGAAAATGGCATTTTTATTTCTCAAGCAAAGTATGTAGCATGCATTTTGGAGAGGTTTCAGATGCAAAACAACAAGTTGTACCAACTCTAACTGTCCTGGGGTTGAAGTTGAGAAAAGAAGATTGCAACAACAATGTCAATTTGACATTATACAAAATCATGATAGGAATTTTGATGTATTTGACTACCACTAGGCGGGATATAATGTATGCAGTGAGTCTGGTGTCGAGGTTCATGGAGACACATTAGCAAGTGGTGAAAAGAATTCTAAGGTATGTCAATGGGACAAAACAGTATGCTATTTTGTACATCGCAACAAATGATTTCAGGTTGGTTGGTTACACATACAGTGATTGCGTAGGAAGCGTCGATGACAGAAAGAGCACGTCAGGATATGTTTTTAATTTGGGTCTCAGAGCCATTTGATGGGCTTCCAAGAAGCAATTGACAGTTCATTGTCAACAGCAAAACCTGAATATGTTGTCACAACAACATCAGTGTGTCAAGCAGTTTGGATTAGAAGGATGTTGAGGGATCTTCGTCACGACCAAGAGGGAATGAAAACTATTTTCTGCGACAACACATCAGTGATTGCATTATCAAAGAATTATGTTTTTCACAAGAGGACCAAGCATATTGATGCTAAAGATCATTTTATCATAGATTTAATTAACAATGATGAAATTGTGTTGCAACACTGTGGGTCACAGGAACAATTCGCTGTTATTTTCACAAAGCCATTGGCACATGAAAGTTTTGTTTATCTTAGAGAGTGTTTGGGAATTTTCAATGGCAACAGTTGTGATTAAGGGGGATTGTTGGAAATAATAATCCCAACCATTGCCTTAAACACACTGAAAAACACCATGCTTTCCCAGTCAACTACTGCACGGTTGTGATTTTGTTTTGTTTACAGGTGAAAGCACTGAAGTCAGAGAAGAAGTACAACACTGACTATTCCACAACACATCACAGAGTTTAATGCATTTAATAAATTTTGGTAAATAGATATGGACAAACATTTACTCCACAACTATTCCCCACACTCCACAACACCTGCAAGTTCAGTTGTATGTTGAGATAAATATGAATGTAAAAGTGAGCTTTGCAGGGTTGGGAAAGTTAGAGAGAGAGAGAGTTTGTGAGGTAGTGAGGATAAAATTGTGGAGGAAATATTGGTGGGGGCGTGAAAACCAATTTTACGGAGTTTTACAGACATTTACTCCACAACCCAGTGATGTGATCGCAGTAAGTCTTTAGCATTTTCACTTGGATTTGCAGCCTCCAGTTATCAAGTGAATATATTTTCCTATGTTTTATATTATCAAGAGTATGTTATGTTGCTATGTGGTCTTAAACATTCATGAGTAAATTTATGGCAATCCTTTTGCTTTTACTTTTGCCGTGAGGTATTTCCTATGTTTTATTAAGCCTCTGTGTAGTTGTGATTTCCATGACACAACATAAGACTTACCTATAATGTTTTATTAAGCCTTTGTGTAGTTGTTATTTCCATGCCGCAACATAAGACTTTCCTGGACCCAACTAAATTCTCATAAAACTTACCTTGCCGTAACTAAATTCTGAGTGAGACTCCTCTCTTCATAAGACTCCTCTCCTCTGCCCCCGTAGAATTTTTCTAACACTATGGATATTGATATAATGGCCAACCCCAATATGGTATCAAAACTTGACTGGGATTAAAAGATATTGAAGATAATGGTTTAGTTTGGAAATCTACTACCTTAAAAATATGAGATTAATCACCCATACAAAATAATATTAAAAATTTAGAAATTTACTAATTCCTACTAATTAAATGTAATGGAAAACTTGAAAACTTTCACCTTATTTTTATGTTCATATTCTTTTGCGCTAAACCTTTCACCTTATTTGTATGCATTTTGTTGAAGATAATGGAGAATATCCTAGAATAGGTAGAGTTGGTTCACGTAACCTCAGGACAGGAATTAGTTTCTATTTCTTAGGATATTGTTCTAACTTCCCTAAAACCATGTTTTCTATTTAATGTGTAATGTGCATGAACAATGTAGAGCGTTCTGCAGAACCAGACTCTCTTGGTTCAAACTCTCTTTTGTAGAGCTAACCAGTGGGTTTTATTTCATTTAATACAAACATTGCCATTTTTATCATGGTATCAGAGCATCAAGGATGAGGAACCTATACGCTGTCTGATGGGTGCGACTAAACCAAAATTGTCACAAGTTTTGAGTGGATAGGCGTGATGATAGCACTATTGCACTTCTCGCGATTTTTATTTTTCGACCGTCGCATGTTTTCAATGTACATCTGCGATAGTCTCAGATATTATGTGTATATCTGCGACAGTCTTGGATATTAGGCATACATCTGTGACGACGTCTTAGAAAATTGATGTATATCTGCGACAGTCTTGGATATTAGGCGTACATCTATGATGATGGTGTAAACAACAAAAAGGCTCCGAGAGAAGGTTGCATCTTGGAGAAGGATGCAGAGGCTGACAATAGAAGGTTATCTGGAAGTTGTGAAGGAAGCCACAGTGATTTGCGGGTGTGCTACGAGATCAAACAACATTAAAGATCAGTGATTTGTCTTTGTCACAGATCTGGGGTAAATCTAACATCTTCTTTTACCTGTCAAATTTTTTTTCTAAATCGCCATGATGAATAACAATATGCTTGAAGCATGCTTGAATGAGCATAACAAGCTCGATGGTTCCAATTATGCAAATTGGAAATTCAAGATGCAGACTCTGCTAGACGTGCAAAGTTCTTGGCTGATTGCGAATGGGGATGAGCCGAGGCCCACAGATGGATTAGCATCAATACCAGATTGGGAGAAACAAGAAGGTAAAGCAAGGATGTTGTTGAAGATGTCAGTCAAAGACTGCATCATACCACACACCAGAGATTGTAACACAGCTAACGAGATCTGGGGAATTCTGAACAGTGAAGGAGTTGTATGAGATCAGGAATTCAAATCTTCTTTTGTTCCTCAAGAGTAAGATCCTATATTCGAAGATGGAGGAGAATGAAACAATTGCTTCATTCGTAGCAAGGATCAAAGATCTGATGAACGAATTGGTAGATATTGGTCATACAGTTGACGATACAGATCTTGTAACCATTACAATGAATGGTGTCACTGATGATTACCAAAATTTCATCACTGGGATAAATGCAAGAGAGAAGATCCTGAAATTTGAAGAGTTGACAGGAATATTGATGCAAGAAGAAGAAAGAAGATCCACTCTGAAGCCCCAGAGCGCCGATCTTGCATTGATGGCGAAGAAAAACTTCTTCAAAGGGAAAGGAAGTCCACAACAACAAAACGGAGCAAACTCACACAAAAGACCAAATTAGACCCAAGGTATGTATCCGAATAGAAACTACTCTGAAACTAAATGTTTTTATTGCGGAAATCTAGGTGATATTGCTAGGGAGTGCAGGAAGAAGAAACATCATGAACAACAACAAAAGTAGAAAAGACAAGCAGGTCATCTCGCGAATAACAATCATGTGCAGAATTTCAGATTGTTCATGGAAGATCGTGATGAGAATGTTGATGCAGACATCTGGTATGTAGATTCAGGAGCGTCAACACACATGACAGGGACCAAGCATTGGTTCAAAGATTTTAAATAAATCAACGAAGGAGCACAGATTTACCTAGGTGATGATAGAAGTCATCAAATAAAAGGGTGTGGGAAAGTTTCTTTCGTTCTACCTAATGGTAATGTATAACAAATTCATAATTTTATGTATATGTATGGTGTAACAAAGAACTTGATTTTTTTATCCATGATTACACATCAAGATCTGAAAGTTGAATTCTTTAAATTTAATTGTTATATTAGAGATCTGCTAGATGGCATGAAGACAATTGCTACAGGAATCCAAACAAGAAGTATGTACAAGTTGGATGTAAGACCTGCACCAGTTCGAGCATTGACAGCATCGAGCCTGACTATAGAAGAGCTATGGCATCAAAGATTTGGCCACATCAACTACAATGATTTGCTATTACTACAAAAGAAGGAAATGGTAAGAGATCTTCCTATGCTAAAGCAAGTAAATAATGATTGTGATGCCTGTACATTAGGAAAAATGCATAGACAAGTATTCCCTGTTCAAGTAGAAAAGAAATAGAGGGATAATCATGAAGAATCTGATGAGCATAATGAGGAATGGGACATTCCGTACTTGGTGGAAGAAGAAGCAGAGAACAATCAGGGTCAGCAGCAGACGAAGGCAGAGGATGAACAGCAACAACAGCAGGAAGAAAAAGAAAATGATGATCAAATAAGGTTTGAAGCCACCCCACCACTCAGGAGATCAGGTAGGAAAGCTCAAATGCCTGCAAGATATAGGGAAAATGCTTTTATAACTAGTAGGATGAATGTGGTTGAACCGTCTAGTTATAAAAAAGCAAATGAATGTAGTGAATGGAAAATAGCCATGGAGTAAGAATGTGATTTAATAATCAGAAATAGCACTTGGGAATCGGTTGAATTTCCTAGAGGAAAACAAACCATAGGTTGTAAATGGTAATATAAACCGAAGATTAATGTAGATGGAACCATAGAAAAACTAAAAGCTAGGTTGGTAGCAAAGGGGTACTCACAAAAACAAGGGCTAGACTATGAAGAAACCTTCGCCCCTGTAGCTAAATTGAACACTATCAGAATGTTAATTGCTTTAGCTACTAAGAAACATTGGATGATGCACCAACTAGATCTAAATTCTGCATTTTTGAATGGAGAACTAAAAGAAGAGGTTTATCTAGAGCAACCAGAAGGGCTTGTCCATAAAGGAAAAGAACATTTAGTCTGTAGATTGAAGAAAGCACTTTATGGACTAAAACAAGCTCCCAGGTCTTGGTATGAGAAGCTAAGTCAATTTATGTCTAAACCACTTGAAAGCCATTGGAATGCAACGAAAAGTGTTTTGAGGTATCTACAAGGTACTGTAGATTACAGTATTATTTACACTGACTCCTCTGATGTTAGATTGGCAGCATTTTCAGATTCAGATTGGGCGGGAAATGTAGATGATCGGAGATCTATAATAGGTTATGCATTCAACATTGGATCTGGGGGGATCACATGGAGTAGCAAGAAGTAGAACACAGTGTCCTTGTACCCAGCGGAAGCAGAGTATCAAGCCATGTGTGCAGCAATGTGTGAGGCAATTTCTTTGTGGAGACTTCTCCAGGATGTTGGTAAAGAACAGATAGATGCAAAACCAATCAAATGCGACAATCAAAGTTCAATCAAACTTGCTAATAATCCGGTGTTTCACAAAAACACTAAACATATTGATACACAATTCCATTTTGTTAGGGATAAAGTGCAATCCAAAGAAATCCATTTGGAATATTGTAATAGATGTGATAATGTTGCAGACATTTTCACTAAGCCTCTTTGAAAAATTAAGTTTCAAATGTTTAGGGAGATGTTAGGCATATTTGTGAACCGATTCTCCATTAGGGGGGAGTGTTGAAGATAATGGAGAATATCCTAGAATAGGTAGAGTTGGTTCACATAACCTCAAGATAGGAATTAGTTTCTATTTCTTAGGATGTTGTTCTAACTTCCCTAAAACCATGTTTTCTATTTAATGTGTAATGTGCATGAACAATGTAGAGCATTATGCACAACCAAACTCTCCTGGTTCAGACTCTTCTTTGTAGAGTTGACGAGTGGGTTTTATTTCATTTAATACAAACATTGTCATTTTTATCATGGTATCAGAGTGTCAGGGATGAGGAACCTATACACTGTCTGGTGGGTGTGACTAAACTGAAATCGTCATAGGTTTTGAGTGGATAGGCACGACGATAGCACTCTTACACTTCTCGCCATTTTTATTTTTCGATCGTCGCAGGCTTTCAGTGTACATATGCGACAGTATCAGATATTAGGAGTATATCTATGATAGTCTCGGATATTAGGCATACATCTGCGACAACGTCTCAGAAAACTGATGTGTATCTGCGACAATCTCAGATATTAGGCGTACATCTACGACGATCGTGTAAACAACAAAAAGGCTTCGAGAGAAGGCTGCATCTTGGAGAAGGTTGCAGAGGTTGACAACAAAAGGTTGTCTGGAAGTTGTGAAGGAAGCCACAGTGATCTGTGGGTGTGCTACGAGATCAAACAACATTGAAGATCAGTGATCTGTCTCTGTCACAGATCTAGGGTAAATCTAACATCTTCTTTTACCTAACAAATTTATATTTTCTAAATCGCCAAGATGAATAACAATATGTTTGAAGCATGCTTGAATGAGCATAACAAGCTCGATGGTTACAATTATGCAAATTGGAAATTCAAGATGCAGACTCTGCTAGATTTGTAGAGTGCTTGGACGAATGCGAATGGGGATGAGCCAAGGCCCACAGTTGGATCAATATCGATCCCAGATTGGGAGAAACAAGAAGGTAAAGCAAGGACGTCGTTGAAGATGCCAGTCAAAGACTGCATCATACCACACATTAGAGATTGTAACACAGCTAATGAGATTTGGGGAATTCTAAAGGAGTTGTATGAGATCAGGAATTCAAATCATCTTCTGTTCCTCAAGAGTATGATCCTATCTCTGAAGATGGAGGAGAAAGAAACAATTTCTTCATTCGCAGCAAGGATCAAAGATCTAAAGAACAAATTGGCAGATATTGGTCATACAGTTGATGATACAGATCTTGTAACCATTACAATGAATGGTGTCACTGAAGATTACCAAATGTTCATCACTGGGATAAATGCGAGAGAGAATACCCCAAAATTTGAAGAGTTGACAGGAATACTGATGCAGGAAGAAGAAATAAGATCGACTCTGGAGCCCCGGAGCGTCAAACTTGCATTGATGGTGAAGAAAAACTTATTCAAAGTGAA
>APFE031007472.1:0-17668 GCA_000404065.3 Pinus taeda | reverse complement strand
ATGAAGGCTCAAGAAAGAGGTTTTATTTAAGTGAATCCTATGGGCCAAATACCATATTTGTGAAAGAGGTATGGTAAAATATAAATAAGCCAGAGGTATGGTAAACAAATAAAACATTTTTTTATATTTACTCCATAAGTCGCCTTGTATTTATGAATGATATGGTAAATTAATAAAAATATAAATAAACGAGAGTTATGGTAAACAATTTTTTTTTTTTTTTTAATACCATGCAAAAAAACATTATTAACCCTAATATTAGTATTAATAAAAATAAAAATGGCACATGGTATTGACCCATGGTATTCACCAAAATGGCACATGGTATTGACCCATGGTATTCACTTGGAATGTAGCCTATTTAAATGGGGGAATTAAACCAGAATAGATCCATCTTTACTCAGGATCTACTAACCCGCGAGAGATTGCGTTGCCAGGTTTTTGAAATCCCTCCCTCTCTGTACAAATAAAAACTACACTGTTATAGCTAGTAATTTCTTGTAATTTCTTGAGTAGTGGGTTATGTAAAAAATTGAGCTTTGTTTTGTATTTGTTGTAAAAAATTGGACTGGACTTTTATATGTTTGAAATTTTAGTAGAGCTTGATGCATTGAATCCATTTGTCGTCTTTAGTGGGATATTAAACCGGCTGAATTCTGGGTAGCGGGTTATGTAAAAAATTGAGCTTTGTTTTGTATTTGCTTTAAAAAATTGGACTGGACTTTCAACAACGGTTTGTGCAGTAAATAGCATTAGATTGTTGGGTTTTGCCCGAAATGAGGTTGAACACAACTTCTTGTCTGCAAAGTCGGTTGTTGGGCGAGCCACCAAAACGGTCGTTGTATCCAACCGAGAAATCATGCACATTATGTTTTTGGTTTGAAAATTATTTCACAACTATTGTTCTTTTATTGTACAATTTGAAATTAGATAAAACTAGTACAAATACATTTTAAAAGACATATGATGGGTAGTGTAAAAATAAAAACGTCATAAAAAAATTCCTTGATAGGTAGGGTCACCCGTCAAATTTAACCCCTGGTGGGAGGTAACTCTTGGTAGGTATATTTATTTACATCTTATTTTTTTATCTATTTTTAATGCAAAATTTTTCTTAAATTATAGGGGAAAGTAAATGATGGTAAATATATTATTTAGGTAGTATGAATTATTTGCAAAGATTTTATTTTTGGGTGTTTTCATGTCAAACTCAAGAATAAAAGATCAGTTCACAAATATCTAAAACTCATGCATGAATATTGAAACCATATCCATAAATCATGGATATATGTGTGCATTAATAACCAAGGTAGATCCATCTTAACTCAAGATCTACCAAATTAAGAGAGATCAAATCTATTGAAATACAAAATCTTTAAAAGTGAAAACAAAATTGGTTCTAATAATATTTATTTCAACGTTTTTAAATATATAAAAAAAAAATATTTAACTAAATTGAATAGTTTCTCATCTTATAAAATTATGTTAGTGTCTGATAACCCAGGTATGAAACTTTCCAGTACCCCGAAAGAGCCATGAAACTTAATTTTTCTCCCATAGCACAACAATAAATAGCCCTGCGAGATACCATCCATATAACAGTTATCCTTTATTGAACAGTATATGCTCTCCGTATCTGGTCTAGGAGAAACTCTGAATTGCACGTTCAACATAGACGTGTGTGCTGACAAACAATAGCTATGGAGAATTGGGCTTTTCCTATTTCGCACCCTATAGGAATTTTAATGCGGCCTGACATGGGGCCGGTATAAGGCGATACAACACGCCGCTAGGTGATGAGAGAGAAAAAAAATAGCGGCGTGTTGTAGTGCCTTATACCGGCCCCATGTCAGGCTGCATTAAAATTCCTATAGGGTGCGAAATAGGAAAAGCCTGGAGAATTGGGCGTTTAAGTGAGTGCAGACGTTGGCAGACAGTGGAATCCAAACGGTTCCACCCCATTACGTGAGACCGGTGGAAAAAGCCCGCCATGATCCTAACAACTTCCAAGTTCCCATTATCGACTTACAGCTACCATTCAGCCCCGAGAAACACAATCAAATCTGCAAGGATCAATATGACAGCATCGCTGCACAAATTTCAAGCGCTATAGAGAATTGGGGCTTCTTCCAAATTATTAATCATGGCATCCTTGACTCTCTTATTGCTCGAGTGCAAGCAGTGGGCAAGACGTTCTTTCAACTTCCCACTGAAGAGAAGGAAGCATACGCTAACGAACCACAGAATCCCATCGGCTATGGCAGAAAAATTGGATATTCGCCAGATTCAGAGGTTAAGTTGGATTGGGGTGACTATTACTATAATGCTATTTGGACTCCTGATAGGAGGGATATGAACAAATGGCTCACACCACTCTCCGATTTTACATACGTCGTCACCTTCTTTCAAAATTTTGATCTATGTATACTCTAATTTTGTGGGGCATTCGGGGGAGCGTAAGATGTGTGATGACAAATTTTGTGGTTGCAGGGAAAGTATGGATGAGTACAACAGAGGAATAACAAAATTATTCGAAACGGTGGTGGAGGTATTGCTTAGGACTAACTTTTGGAATAGGTTACATTAGTTAAAAGTTCCTTATTAAGTGATAGTTCTTTAGAGTAAGGCTATATGAAATTGTTATTGTAAGTTTAGGAATACTTAGAGGTAGTCCAAAGAAATTAGTTGTAATGTAGGTGTCAAGTAAAGTTGTCCCCTATCCCCTATTCTCTTTGACATTTACATTGATAAGTTATAATGTTGGTTGGAATAACCTAGTTGTATTGGCCAAACTCTTGTGTAGCCTCAACTTTTCTCTATGTTGATGATATTGTTCTAATGGCAAGGAATCTCTTTTACCCCAATAATCATCTAAGAATCTTTGAAGGAATTTTGCTCTAGTATGGGTATGACTATGAACATGGAAAAAAAAAATATTTTGATAATCGAATCCCATAAGATCACTTATGACACTTTCATATATGACAATAGTATTTTGGAGGAAGTTCATTCATAATTAGAACTATATTGCTGAAAAGAAAGACAAATGTAGGGGTGGAAAGCTTATGATAGGATTGAAATCAAGTGTAAATTAGCAAACCTTTAGTTCTATGATTTAATTGAAAAAAGAACTCCTATTTGATATTCTTGTTACTCTCGTCATCTTATATGGATGTGAAGTTGATGTATTGTTTCCAGAGAACCTTGGAGAAGGATAGAGAAAATCCAAAAGTAATTACAACATATGATCTTAAGATTAAAAGCAATACACCATATCAAATCCTCCTCATAGAAGCTAGCCTCTCCACCATTGAGTACAAAACCATGGTTAAATACTAATGTACGAGACAAGGATAAGCAACATGGATGACAAGGGACTCCCTGAAAATGTTTCCAACTTTAGCCATAATAGCCAGGGGCTCAAGCAAGGATGGCATCAAGATGCCAAGTCTTAGCTAGATTATTGGGGAATTTAGAAAGATATCATCATGCAAGACAATAGAATTATTAAAAATATTATTGCATCTACATTTAAAAAGAATTTGTGGTGTAGTAAATATTTGTAAAATAAAAGGAAGTTAAAACACTACAACAAATTGGTTAACCCTAATCTAGAAAATCAAACTAAAACAAAGAAGAAAGCTAGCATTGCTATAATATGAACCTATTCCCAATAAGTACATAGAAAAATCGGGATTTGACGATTCCCAAAACATTGTAGAATGCAAGAATCTATCATCTTTGTGAGACTAGGATGGTAGAATACAAAATACACTTTCTCCTAGAGTGATCCATAAATTGGTGTGGATATTCCACTAGACAGTTCATCGCAATAGACTTGATAAACTTATACTTAAAAAATATGAAATCCTACAATATTATTGTTTATTCCTCTTTAGATTTTTGGGTTTGTATATTACTGTTTATTATGTATGCATTCAAATTAAACTTGTGCAAAAAAAAATATAACACCAAAATAAAAACTCGCAAATCACAATTGACACACGATATATCCTGAGAAACCCTTTTAGGAGAAAACCCAACTAGAATGTGACGTCACTTTGCTCTCTTTCTATGAATAAAAAATGATTGTTAGTACAAAGAAGTATGAATTGTTTCCCATGGACTACTAGAATGCACAAGTCCTCTTTGTGTGCTCTCTCCCTATCCCTCTTGGCTACGTTGTTCATCTATGGAACAAATGCACTCGAAAATAATGGAACCCCTTTCCTCCTAGTGGCTTGGTAATGACACAACTTGATAGCCAACTAGTGGTTATGTTTAACTCCCTCAACTCTTAACCCAAGTTATAATATGTACTCTTCTAGAGTCTTCTTCATCATGATTGCATGACTAGCCCATTTTCCATGAGCTATGGGGGCTGACATGGTATCCTCTCGAATTATGGTGGTGAAAATAAGAATATGAACTTCTAAGTGGCATAACTTTTGTATATGGAATCTGATTGAGGTGATTTTTGCACCATTGGGAAGGTATTTGTGTATAGCATATATGAAAAAAATGTGTCTTGCTAAAGTGACAATGATTTACCCCAAATAATATCATTTGATGCCTCAAAATGTTCCTGAAAGGTTTTCAGACCCTAATTTTCCAAACTAGGTTCCACTAATAAAATTAGTCCCGTGAGTTGATTCCTCCACTTTTTTCACTTTGACAGAATCAAGATGGATGAAATAAATATAATGATATAATATAGATCACACCTCCCTAATTTTAGAGGATTTTGGTCCCCAAAAGATTTTATTGAATGAGGTGAGGAAAATTTTTTGCCACCTTCTCTTGGGTGTACCATTTATATTTACCTAGAAGTCATCCTTTCAACCCAATCTGCCAAAGGTCATGCTACCTTTGTCTTGCTGGTCTAGACATCTTTTGCAAAAGTATAACCTCTGTTAACTCTACCTAAGCATTTAGTGTCAAATCCTCTATAGACGGTAGTACTTGTTCCTCTTCCTCATATAGCATGGAAGGGTCATAGAGTTTCATATTCTCTACATTCACTATTGAGTAAATGCACATGTATGGGGATAGAATAAGTTTATAGGTGTTATCTCCCATATTTTCCAATATCTCAAAGGGACAATACCGAAGAGACTTGATTTTCTTATGAGGACCCTATAACCTCTCCTTGTTCAAATATAAACATACTTTATGTCTCCCACCTTAAAAATATTCTTTGTTCTGTGTTGACCATGCAGAGCCTTATATTTTTCTTGTGACTTCTGCAATGTATCATCTACCTATACATGGATATGCCTGATCTTTTCTACAAATTTTTCATCCTTTAAGGTATCCCCTGTAAGATCCTCTCTTACTCTTCTTACTTCTCATATGCAATATCCAAAGGTGAAGGTGGAAAATATCTCAAACACGTTTCACATGGGGACTTACTAGTAGAAGTATGGAATGTTTTGTTATAATAGTGTTGTATATATACCATATTTTCATCCCAGGTCTTCATATGATTCTGATTGTAACACCTTAAAATCTGCACCAAAGTCCTTTTGACTACTTTTGTATACCCATCTTTCTTTGGATGGAATATTGTAGACCTCTCCAACTTCATGTGCATATTCTCCCACAATGTAGCCAAAACACACTAGAAAATATTGTGTCCATATCTAAAATTATGCTCCTTGGTATCCCAAAATGCATCCAAACTAGTCCAAAGAATAAGTTCACTACTTCTTTCCTGCTTAAGGTATTTTTATAGGGCATTAGAACACACCTCTTAGTGAACCTGTCAACTACCACGAATAGGTAGTCATGTCTCTTCTTGGTTGTTGGTAAGCCTCCCACAAAGTCTATGGAAATTCTTTCCCAAGAATGAGCAACTACAGGTAAGAGATGATATAGAGATGATATAGACTCTGTTCCTTTGTACTAGGCTTGTTATTATAACAAAGCATGCATCATATTATGAACCTAGCTACATGTTCTTGCATCTTGGGCTAATACACATATATATGCAAGTTGGCTAATGTCTTCCCTACACCAAAATTCCCTATAAATTTGGAGGTGTGACCGTCTTTGATTTGCTATAATCGCTCAAATTTAGGAGAGCATAACTTATCCAGCCTATAGAGTAACACATCCTAGAGATGGTTGTCAAAAATTTTGTCACCGTCATTTACATGGCTCTGACTCTGCAATTATTGAAAGAACTCCTTGGAGTCCTCATCCTCCGAGTATTCCTCTCTATATGTATCATGGGTGAATTTCTCCATGTGCATCAAAGTTCCCAAAGTTGTGATATTTGATGTGGTTGGAATTGAAAGCATGTCAACCAACTTGTTTGTGTTTCCCTTCCTATACTTGATCACTAAATGAAACTATTGTAGAAATCCCATCCACTTGTAATGTCTGGTCTTTTGTATCCATAGGGGCTTCACTCAATGAACCTTTGACATATCATGTGAATTCATGGCATACTAAACAATACCCATAATTTGTCTACATATCGGAAAATACCTCTAAAAATCACATTATTTAACTCCCTACTAATATGAACCTGTTGTGCTTTGCAAACAACCCCCCATTTCATATTATTTTTATTCATAAAAATATTAAAATACAAAATAGGTCCCTTTAAAAATAAAATTGATATCAAAACTTTTATTTTATAAAAATCCGATAATCAAAGGAGCGCTTTATGAATAACCCCTTAAAGCAATATCTATTTAAAAAAGGAAATAAAGCAAATATTTGGTTATTGCGATAAAGCGATCGCAAGATCGCATATCGCAATAACATGAAGGATGCAACAAATGGCTTAAAGACTTTCCGCTGATGCGATATAGTGTTCGGCGATCGGCGATCGGCGATACCCAAATGCACCACTAAAGCACCCCATATCAAAGCCCCGATGCGATAAGCTATCGGCGATCGGCAATCGACACATCCCCTTTATTTTAAAATCATTGCGCATATGCCTTTCGCCGATGCGATATCGCAATCGGCGATCGGTGGGTCCCCTTGTTTCATTCTTAATGCGCATATGCCTTTCGCCGATGCGATATCGCAATCGGCGATTGGCGATACTCAAGGCATTGCTAAAGCCAGTCATGTTATTCCCCCCTGATGCGATGCGATAAGGCACGATTTTCGATAGAAAGCCGTTAAAGCGATTGGAAAGCCCGATTTAATGTTATTTAAGGCATAATAACTCCCGCTCGGCCGCCAATACGTCCATTGCATGCTTTAAGAGATCTTTCGACCAAATATTGATATAATGGGCATTTATAAGGTGGCAGACTCTATACGATCACTTAATGGATCCATGTCCTAAGATCTGCCTATAGATTGTCTCCGCGCCGGTTTTACAAAAGCAAAGTATATCAGCGTTCATTTATTCATTTGCTATCAACTGTGAGTTTTATTTTCTATCTCTGTGTTACGCCAAAAATTGCCTCTCTGTGCAGAATATAGTCTTACACAGGAATTTGGGCATGATGGGTAAAAAGTCGAAGAAAGTTGCAGGTGTTTCCCACCCACCAGCTCCAGGACAAGCCGTAGTAAATAGCAAAAAGGGCCTAATATCTGACACCACATGCGCAGGCCTCGCCAGAGTAACTTGGCAAGGAACTTATGACTTGATTGAGGCTGAGAAACCAACGCAGACGGTAGAAGAAGCTACCGCGGATTCATTGAAGAAGTCGGAATGCACTCTCAAGGATTTGGCCGATTCCTTCCTCCATAGGATAGCAGCAAGGGAGCAAATTCTCCCATATACCGATGTTGTGAGATGGGCAATTGAAGAAATCCCCATCACAGACAGAACTTTCAGCACAAGGGATGGAAGGATTTTTGGGTCATTTAAGCCAGAAGATCTGAGGCAAATGTATCATTTGCCTAAGCCGGAGAAGGTATACAATAACGCCTTTTTGGAGAAGTTCGCAAGCGAGAACGAGATTGAGTTCGAACCTATCAAGGACTGGAGGCAAAATCCAAATAAACACAAGCATGAATCCTTCGGTAAGTACTCGGTCGACTCTTTATGTTCTCCTTATTGCTACGCTGGTATAATGATGTGTAGGTTGTGGGGTTTACACGACTCTGCCATTTTTACCATTGAGATGGTTCCTCTCATGGAGGCGACAGTGAACAGCACGATTATGGATTGGGCTACTATCCTTTCAGATAAGCTAGCAGTAGCTGTTAGTGACTTTAGGAATAAAACTAGAGTCACTGAGAGGAAAATTCCCCCGTTCTACTATAGTGCATATATCCTAGATACCCTGTGTTTTAATTCTGAATTCCCTATTCTTGGTTGGAGGTGGACCACCCAGGACCCCTCGCCCATTCATATTTACCATCGCAAGATGTGGAAGTCATCCTATAAAAACCACTTGTATCAGATTTTTAATGGTTTCATGGTTCTTGTTTATTATTCAATTTTTGATAATCCTATTCCAAGGATCTCCTACCTAGCCTCTTTTGACTTGCCAGCAATGGCTAGTTGGTTTGGTGAAGAGTATTTTACTTATGTTAGAGTCTTTGGTAGCCAAGCCAATCCTCATGTCCTCCCCTTATATGTCCCTGACAAATTGCTAGCAAGGGAAATTGCATACCAGATTACAGCTGAGAGTACCACAAAGACTCTCAAAAAGGAGAAGAAAAGGGGCTGGCCTACTTTTCCCTTCAGATGTGGAGTCTTCACCCTGCATGATCTAAAACATTCGGAAAAAGAGGCCACGAAGATTCAAGCTCTAAATCTTGCTACAATTCCGAATAGAGAATTTGACCCAAAGCAAACTGCATATGCCGCTTTGGAGCATGCCAAATTAGCAACATTTTATCATAAAGAAGATATGTTTGATGATGTTTTCTCTCAGCTGAATCGATTGGTCAAGCCAAAGAACTCGGTAAGATGCGATACAACGATGAAGGTTTAATTGAGTTTAATAAACTCAGAGAGAAAAGGTTGCAAACTCTGCCTCTAGATTTATTAACTTCAACCCAAGCAGCATCATCAAGCGAACCTAGCCAACAACAGACAAAGAAATCTCTTGCTACAACGAAAGCAAATAATAACGAGCAGGAGGAACAACTAAGGAAAGACCAAGAGGAGAAACTGAGGAAAGAGCAGGAAGAGTGCTCAAGGAAAGAACAGGAAGAACGCTCAAGGAAAGAGCAGGAAGATAGACAGCGCAAAGAGCATGAGGACAACCAGCAAAGAGAGCAAGCGGAGATGCGGCAAAAGGAACAGGAGCAGCAAGAAAAGGAAAAACAAGAACAATTGCTGAAGGAGTCTCAGTCTAAACAGACCACCACCGATACTAACATGGGTGCTATCACAGACCCTGAATTGCAAAAGGAATGGCATCATTTCAGCACCTTTATCAGTGGAGGAAAAGACTCACAAAGTACTGATACTCCTAAAACCAGCAATGTGAAGGATGATACCTCATCTCAGGTTCTAAGCGGAACCAGCGGCCCACCTAAAACTAAGGATGTTGAAGTAACCCCAAAAGGTCCTAGCGACCAAATCACTCTACAAGTAGAATATATTCCTCCATTGGATGTCTTCTATAGCCCAAGGCACAGAGCAGTGGTGAAACGATCGAGGAAAAGACGAAGGCTTGATCAACCTTCTATCTTTCCAGAACAAACGATCACTGGCAATGTAGTGTGGAAGGAGAAACTGGATCCCTTCGATGATCTGACTAAATTGTCACAGTACGCTGGAGCTTATTCAGCTGCAACCATAGATAAGGCATCGGAGGTAAGTCTTTTATTAAAGACTAAAGACCAGGAAATCTCCACGTTACAAACAGAATTAGCTGAGATAAAACAGAGGGTGATACAAGCCGAGGAGCAGTTAGCAGCACAACAACAGAGGACAGCGCATGCAGACGAACCGTTAGTGGAGCAACAGCAAATAAATAACCAATTGGCTCAGCAATTGGAAGAAGAAAAACAGAGAATTAATCAGGCAGGGATCCAGAAACAAAATTAATTAACCGAGGCTTTGGAGCAATTAAAAGCGGTGAATGAGCAATTGGTGAAAACCAAGAATGAGCATATCGCTCAAATAACAGCGCAACTAGAGAATATCAAAGGAGGTTCGCAGATAGCGGAATTCAGGAAAGAGGCGATGTTGATCAACAATGTGCTGATAGCGCAAATTAAACTCTTGTCTCAACAACTCTCTCAAGCGGAGCCACTCTAGGAATTGACTACATCCATAAATGAGCAGGTAGAGAAAGCAAGGGATGACTTGAATCAAGCCGATGAAGCCATTACCGCATATCTTGAATGACAAGATTCAAAGTCGGGAAAAGCCTCCAATTTGCCAAGGATACTCGAGGTTCATAAAGATATACTGTTCACAGAATGGCACACACAGGTGTTAAAGGCAGAGAGGGCAGCTTCAAGGTGTAGATTAACTTCTAACAATTTGCTTGATCTAGTTAACGATACTCTCTACATAGCAAACATGATTTCCCAGTGTACACCTGGAAAGGTTGTTACAGCGAATGCATTGGAGCAAACGTGTTATCCAGAGTTAGAAAGCAGAGGAAGATTAATCGCCGGAGTTAACAGTTTAAACATGGAAACATATTGGCACTTCCTAGTCAAGCCTCATGAACAAAGAGCCGCCCTCAAATGCTTAACAGATGCCATTCAATGTATGATTCCCGACATCCAAGATGCCACCTACGCTGCCCAGCTCAGTTCACGGCTCAACAAACCTCCTGAAATTGAGCCAATGCTTGCCATTAATCAGCTTAGATTCAAAGGAAAGCAGCCGACAGAATGAATCACCCTCCAGCTCCTCAGATCGCCAGCAGAAATAGCATCAAAAAGTTATTGATATCAGCTTAGTTAGCATTTCTGTTTTATAGATATTTAGATTAGTATAGTATTTATAGACCCTTTCATGTTTTTAGAAAGGGTCGTAAAATTTTGTAATAGACTTAACAGACTGAAGTTTGCACTATTGTGCTTCAGCCTTTATTCTTTTATGAAACTCGACCAGTCGTTCTTGCTTTAATGGAGAAATTTCTTTATACAATTGTGCACTATTGTCATTGATTGAGGAATGTTTATGCGTTAAGGGAAGAACCACACATAGCGATTGATATCTGGGGGTGACATACATCTCAAATGGTATTTCTATCTTTGTCTGAAGTCATTCTATGTATGTGAATTGTTATGTAATTATTCTTGCTATCGTTGATTGTATACATGCGCTATAACAGAAAATCTTATTCATTCCACTATTGGGTGTTTATATGATATGCCTTTACTTTTAATCATGTATATGTTAATGATATGGATGTGTAAAGTGTAGTAATATCCCTTCAATCGCTGTGCTTAACTATTTAAGCACAGCAATCTTAAATGATTCAATATCTATGTCTTAAGGATACAATCATCTATATGTTTATCTTTTAGATATAGAGCATCAAAAGCTACGCTTAAGAGCTCAATAGATTCCCGGGATAGTTTTATTTATTTATATTTTTGTCAATAGTATCAATCTTTCGCCTATCACTAGTGTTATTTATAAAACATCCACTCATCCCATTTTATCTATTTCTGGGAAACTGGTCCCATTACCCCCAATCGGAGCGACTACCCCAAACGGAAAAGGAGCTGTACTAAGGTCCGGACCGGGTGGTTTCCCCAATGTTGTTGCAGCGATTTTCGAGGCTTCAACATTTTTGGCGCTAGAAGGAGGGCCTGACTGTGAATGGCAAGCAAACCCAAATCTGCAAGCCATTCTAAGAGTAATTCTCCCTCCAAATCTCCTAGTTACTCTCGATCGCATGCTGGTTCTCCAACGCGCAATCAAGAAGAACAGGAATCAACTACCACTGCTCACACCCATCATACTTTAGAACAATTGAGTCTTGAATCCCCTGAAGTTTAGTCTCTTATCCATAAACTTCAGACCTTCTCGATTTCGCCACAAAGATCTGAAGTATCACAAAGCAGTGCGACTTCGCAGTTCAATTTATCACATCCACTTACCAGACTTCAAAGTGGAAAGCTTGGTATCGAACCCATTGAGTTCCCTTTACCCGAAAGGAAAAGGGCCAAGAAACATACCGAAGAATCTGATAGTGGAGAACTTTCATCCACATCATCCATTTCATCTCCTCATCTGCAAAGTCATCCACCCACTCCTCCATTACATATTGTTGTCCACCAGGGAACAGAAGCCTCAACATCTCAATCTGCTCACCCTTCAGTATCATCTACTCCCCATACATCTGGAATCTCAATAGTAGTATCAACCACTGGTACTATTACAATGGTAGATCCATGGACCAGACCTGGTGCGGTCAATATGCTTGCGCCATTGCATCCTTTACCAGATGCTCCTGAAAAATGGCTCCCCAAATTTAATCCAGATGATGGAACTCAGGCCGAAGAACACATTAATAATTTCATGCTCTCGGTCAACTTAAAAGGGGTAACGTAAGAAGATGTTGTTGTCAGACTTTTCCCTTATAGTTTGCAAGGATCAGCAGGATCCTGGTATTTCTCCCTACCCTTTGGTTCCATTACCAGTTGGGATACATGCCAAGAGCAGTTTCTTACTAAGTATGGAGATGATAGGTCTTTGGAAACTTTAATAAACGATCTCTCCAACCTGGGAATAGAGCATAGGGAACCCATAAAGGAATTTAATGCTCGCTTCAATAAACTCCTCAACAAAATCCCTACAGCTTCCAAACCAAGTGAAAAAATATGAAGCGAATGGTATATCACTACCCTGCCTGCCAATATAGCCATTTTCGTAGATCGGGCTGGGAAACCTACCTTAGCAGAAAATATGAAAGAAGCACTTGACGTGGAAAAGCGCATCAATTCCTTAGAAAAGAAAGCTGCCTTGGAAGATAGAAAAGCTAAAAAAGTTTCTTTTAAAGACGACTCCAAGAAGAAAAGCCCAAAAGACCCATATGACATGGAAGGATTGCAAAAGGTCCTGAAAACATTGTCCAATGAAATGATTGACATAAAGAAACAGGTGGCCGAAACTTCGAATAAAAGACCTTTTAGGACTTATAAGAAAACTGAAACAAAGCCACCCAATGTCATATCTAATGCAGACTCAGACTAGGAAGAGGAAGAAGAATAGGCAACTCCACCAACTGACGATGAAGAAGAAGTAGCTGAGTGTCATGGATTGTGGGATTTCATACTCCCCAATTCTGATACTGATAATGAAGAAGAAGCCTTCCCAGTCACCACCAGAAGTAAAAGTACTTCTGAACCTACCCAGGCGACTTCAAAGAAAAGCAGCACAGGTGCTGCTACAACGAAGGAAAAGGTACCTCCAAAGAAACCACCTGCAGTAGTCCCTCAAAACCAGCCCTCAACTTCTAATTCTCCTTCAACATCTAAGACGTTAGTGGTATCCGATGCAATGGAATACAACATTGTTGATGACATGAAAAAGACCAAAGCAAACATAACCATGTTTGAGCTTAGCAAGCTAAAGCATCAGCAAAAGTTACTTCTTAAAGAATTGAATGTTGTTCCTTCTACCCCCCTTCCTAGTTCAAAAGCTGCTAACGAATCAGGCCAACCCCCTCCAGGTATGGTTGAAGCTACAGATTCAGTTCTAATTGGAGACAGGTCAAGCTCTCATACTCCACCATTCCTCCTGACTTATGAAATCTATAACAGAAACCTGCACAACTGTTTAATTGATTCAGGGGCATCTTCTAACATAATGTCGGCTTCAGTTTGTTCCAAATTGAACATAGAGCCCCAAAAGTCTGCCATCCATATTGTTCAATTAGACAGAACTAAGGTACAGGTAGTTGGAGAGATTAATTCCGTAACTATCAGACTGTCTGCTGATCCCAGAATAGTACAAAGAATTGACATTCTTATAGCTGATATACCTGAGTTTTACGGTTTGATTTTGAGTAGAGACTGGTTCGAAAAATTACATGGGTACATTTCTACTGATTGGTCACACATGTGGCTTCCTTATAGAGGTAAACCAAATCAAATAAAGATAGACCGAGAAAAACATATGACCCATATAGTTACTAATTTTGAACAGGAAAACCATCCTGTGGCTTTCAACAACAACATTTTGGGTAACTATTCATCATAATCATTTTTTGGCAACTTTGTTGCCCAACCCTCCCCTTTCTCAGTTAATCATTTTACATCTCAGATTGAAAATTTTTCACAATCAGATAAGTCTAGGTGTTTTAATGATGATGAGAAAACTGTAAATATGAATGTTAATACTCCTTTATTTTGGTCTTTGTATTTTGATGGCTCCAAGTCTAGTGAAGGCTCGGGAGCAGGATGCATCTTGGTCAGTCCGCATGGGGAAAAGACAATGCTGTCTTGCAGGTTAGAATTCGAATGCACTAACAACACAGCAGAATATGAAGCCCTAGTTCAGGGTTTATATAAAGCAATCGACCTTAAAGTGCAATGTCTAAAAGTATTCGGCGATTCAGAAATTATTGTTAAACAGGTTAGAAATGCAATTCATTGCCTTTCTATTCACCTTAAGCATTACCAATCACTTGTGCAAGACCTTACTTCACATTTCTTAGCATTTAACATTTCCTCCATTGCTAGGTCCCAGAATTCAGCTGCCGACTTACTTGCCAATGTAGCCTCCAGACTCCTACCTTCAGAAGACTACAGCCCTGATAGGTTTTTTGTAGAGTTGATTTTCAGGCCTTCAATTCCTGATAACATCACTAATTGGAGGGTATTTAATCATGACAATGATATTCTACAATTCTTAACTTCTGAAAAGTCTTATGACAACCAAATCATTGAAGAAGATGAGCATGACTCACAAATAAAGGAAACACCTCAAGGAAAATGCAATTCCTAAGCCTTGTGCGTCAAACTTGAAGGATCTTCATGATTATAAAAGACAATTTAGACCTGTAACTTAATACAAGATCCCAAAGCTCTACCTTAAGGTTTGAATTAGTGAATTTGGGTATGGCAATCTCCTCAGAATGGTGAATTTAGGATTAGGACTTTCTGTAGAAGAGAAAAGAATCTTGTTTGACTGTTTAAAGGGAAAAGAACAAACACATTTTTTGCTTGGAAAGTATGATGACTTAAAGACTTATGATTTACATCTTTATCCAGCCATACAATTCCAATGCTTCCGATCAAAAACCCATCCAGCAGAAGTTAAGGAAAATACACCCAAATTTTTGAAAGCCAGAATTAGTCGAAACTTAACAAACTCCTTAAAGCCAAGATTATCTTTCTAGGTCCGACATTCCAATTGGGTTTCTAATATGCTGCCTCGTTCAGGAAAAGAATGGCGACATTCGAATTTGTATTTGATTTTCAGGAACAAACAGAGCAAGTTGAAAGACAATTTTCCCATTGCCTACTATGGAGCAAATACTCCAATCAGTAGCAGGTTCTGAATTGATGTCCTTTCTAGACGGTTTTTCAGGATACAACCAAGTCTTGGTTCATCCTAATGACCAGCTTAAAACTACATTTAGAACAAAATGGGGGACATACACATATCAAAAGATGCCTTTTGGACTTATAAATGCAGGAGCAACTTTCCAAAGAGCTATGGATACTGCTTTTAGGGGATTGATAAATCGAACAGTGGTCGTCTACCTAGACAACATAACTGTGTTTTCTAAAGAGAGGCATAATCATTTACATGACTTAAGCCAGATCTTTCAAAGGTGTAAAAGATACGGAATTTCTCTTAACCCCAAAAAGTCATTCTTTGCTCTTGATCAAGGGAAACTCCTGGGTTTTGTTGTTTCTCAGGATGGCATTTATATTGATCCCGATCGGATCAAAGAGATTTCTGAGATCCCATTCCCGCACAGTAAGAAATCGATGTAGTCATTTCTTGGCCAGATTAATTTTGTTAAAAGATTTGTACCTGATTTTTCTCATATTATTTTGCCCCTCCAGGCAATGATTAGGAAAAATGCAGTCTTTAAGTGGGGATTAGTAGAAAAAGAAGCTTTTGATTTGATAAAGCAATCCATTATCAACGCCCCCTCCTTAATTACTCCAAATTTCTCTAATCCTTTCACCTTGTATACTATAGCATCTAGTTCTTCATATGCAGCAGTACTTACTCAACTGGATGATCACAATTTGGAGGCACCCATATCATTTTTTAGCTCAAATCTTCAGGGTGCCGAATTGAATTACTCTGATGTGGAGAAACAAGCTTTTGCTGTGTTTAAAGCAGTCAAACATTATAGACCCTTCCTTCTCAAAACCCACACAAAAGTAATAGTTCCTTTCCCAGTTGTTAGGCAACTATTAATAAAAAAAGAATTGGGTGAAAAAAGGGCAAATTGGGTCACAGCGCTTCAAGAATATGACTTAGAAATTAGGCCAGCAAAGATTGTTAGGGGCCAAGGTTTTTGCAGGATATTGGCAGGAGCTTCCAACATTCCCGAATCAAGTGACACTGGTCCAACTGAAGAAATCAATCAGGTAAGTGTCACTGATTCTGAATCTCAATATGCAGATTTGATATTTTATTTAAAGAATGGTCATGCTCCTCCACATTTATCTTACAAAAGCAAAAGAGCCATCAGGTTAAAAGCAAAGAGTTTTACAATTATTGATAATGTGCTCTTTAAGAAGAATTATGATTCTATTTTGCTAAGATGCCTTGAGAAAACTGAAGCCCAAAAGGTGTTGCAGGAGTTACATGATGGACCAGCAGGAGGACATTTTGGAGCTGACACAACAGCTCACAAGATTATTCATGCTGGGTGTTATTGGCAAACTCTTTTTAGAGACACCCATGAGTATGTAAGGAAATGCCTCAATTGCCAAACTGCTAGTGGAAGACAACGAAAACCAGCTTTTCCTTTGCAACCAGTTAACATTGAGCAACCATTTGAGCAATGGGGATTGGATATCATCGGGGAAATTAATCCACCTTCTTCCAAGCAGCATAGGTACATTCTCACTGCTACCGACTATTTCACTAAGTGGGTTGAGGCAGTCCCTTTGAAGACAGCAAATTCTGAAGAAATCATTGAATTCATAGACCAATTTATCATTACCAGGTTTGGTGTCCCAACTGCTCTTGTATTTGATAATTCTTCTTATTTCTCAGGCAATTCTATGATTGATTTTGCTATAAAAAGAGGATTTAAGTTAAAGTATTTTGCTAATTACTATCCTCAGGGTAATGGTTTAGCAGAGTCCACTAACAAGAATCTGATCAAAATTATCAAACGAACAATCGAACAAAATCATAGGAATTGGCATAAATCCTTAGTCTTCGCATTATGGGCTGATAGGATAACACAGAAAGCTTCCATAGGAACCTCTCCGTTCAATCTTGTATATGGAAAGGAAGCAATATTGCCTACGAATCTTGTTCTTCCTTCTTTAGCCCTAGTACAGTTCATCGAAGAAGCTCCTTCCTCTTCTATTCAGCTCAGATATGATCAAATCTTAAAACTAGAAGAAGAGAGAGAAAAGGCTAAGGATACCCATGCCAAACATCAGCAAATTATCAAAGCAACTTTTGATTCAGCTTCATCAGGGTCAAAACAATTCCAAGTTGGAGATCTAGTTGTGAAATGGGATAAAGCCCATCAGGACAAAGGCAAACACACCAAGTTCCAAAAGTTGTGGCTTGGACCATTTCAGATCTGTGAGAAAATAGGCCATTCAACCTTTCTAT